>CAMXCT020001324.1:0-60000 GCA_947184155.2 Cladocopium goreaui
TCAAAATTGCTCAAAATCAACTCAAAATGTCTCAAAATGTCGCATACCTGCCCCAAAAATCCGCTCAAAATTGCTCAAAATTGCTCAAAATTGCTCAAAATGTCTCAAAATGTCTCAAAATGAGTTTTGAGAAAAATTGAGTTGATTTTGAGACATTTTGAGACATTTTGAGACATTTTGAGACATATTGGGACAGATTGAGACATTTTGAAGCAAACTGGTAGTTGCTGACAGTGCCAAAGGCATGAAAAAATGTAACGCTGTTGCAAACTTTTTGAAACCGAAAGCAAACAGATGTGAATATTTACAAAAAAATTGATGAAATGGTGCTTTTGCTTATAGTACCGCAGCATGAATACTTACAGAAAAGTTTGATGAAACACTGTTTTTGCTTATAGTACCGCAGCGTGAATGCTTACAGAAAAGTTTCATGAAACACTGTTTTTGCTTATAGTACCGTAGCGTGAATACTTACAGAAAAAAAATTTCCGCGCTGCGCGCGGAATTTTCTTGCACCTTAAGCTTGAAGGTTGCAACATGGAAAACATTTGGAAAAGAGTTTATACAAGAGTGCCGTGGCGAGAGTGCCTGCCTGCATGTCAGGTATGCTCAATTTAGCGCTCATCTCCAGAAGTAGCGTCTTGTAAGAGTGTCCCAAAACTGTGTCATAGCATCATAGAAGAAGTGTTGCTATTTAATGGACATAATCTGCCCTAAATTTATGGACACAACCTGCCACTAATTTATGCACATAACCTGCCACGAATATGGACATTACCTGCCAGTAATTTACCGACGTAGCCTGCCAATTTATGAACATAACCTGCAACCAATCTATGGGCATCACGCCGAACCCGGGTGGATCTGTCAAGCGGGGCAGCCGTGTCTTGCAAGAGTGTCCACAAGAGTGTCGTGGCAAGAGTTTCTTGCTGTCCTGCCACTAATTTATGGACATAACCTGCCACTATTCTATGGAAATTACCTGCCAATAGTTTATGGACGCGACCTGCCATTAATTTATGGACATAACCGGCCAAGAATTTATGGACGTATCCTGCCACTAATTTATGGGCATAACCTACCACTAATTTGTGGCCTTAACGCCGACCACGGATGTATCAGTCAACTGGAGCAGCAGTGTCTCGCGAGAGTGTCCACAAGAGTATCGTGGCAAGAGTGCCTGCCTAAAAGTGAGGTATGCTAAATTTAGTGTGCCTAAATGGAATTAATGGAGTTTAGGTATGCATGTTTAGGCTTGCCTAGAAGTGAGGTATGCTAAATTTAGTGTCCCTAAGTGCCGTTTATAGAGTTTAGGGATGAAAAAATGGCGTCGCCTAAGATTTGCCACTCTTTGCACTCCAAGTGCTGTTCCTTCCACTGTCGCCGTCGTCGCTTGAGCCATAAAACGAAAACAGTTTTTTCAACCTTTTCGTGAAGGATGTTTCTAGGGTGTGAGGGTCTGCTTTGGTAATTTTCCCGTTGGTTTGGTATTGCTTTGGGGATTAAAAAGGGGCGACTTTTTAGCCCCAAAAAGGGGCTCCAAAAATAGGTCAAAAAGGCGCCCCCCCAAAGTCCCAAACCAAACGGAAAATTACTAGTCTGCTTATTGGTTCTTTCGCTCCCCTCATCATCCTAGCTCCCCCTTCTGTCGCTACACGCATTACAGTGGCAACGGCCAGATGAAGTGAGGATGCAGACAACCGTATTAGCTAACCAAGTGAAGCCACGAACCTGGATGCCAAGAACAAAAATCCTACCCTGCAGAAAAAGGATCCTAAATAAAAAATATATAAACACAAATCTTGTAACCCTCCTAAAGGCTCCCGGCGGAGTGGATGAAGACGTCCCTTCTGACAGACAAGGGGGTGACACAATGGGGTAAGGGAAGCTATTAATAAATTAGTGGCAAGTTATGCCCATAAATTAGTGGCAGGTTATGCCCACAAATTAGTGGCAAGTTACGTCCATAAATTAATGGCAGGTTATGTCCGTACAATTAGTGGCAGGGTATGTCCAGAAATTAGTGGCAGCCTGTGGGACAACCTTGTGGTGTGGACACTCTCGCAAGACACTGCTGCCCGAGTTGACTGATCCATCCGGGGTCGGCGTTATGTCTGTAGATTAGTGGTAGGTTATGCCCATAGATTAGTTGCTATGCCAATCAATTAGTGGCAGGTTATGTCGATAAAATCTTGGCAGGTTGTGTCCATAAAGTAGTGGCAGGTTATGTCCAAAAATTACTGGAAGGTAATGTCCATAGATTAGTGGCAGGCTATGTCCGTAAATTAGTGGCAGGCTGTGTCCATAAATGAGCGGCGCTCCCGCTATGATTTTGTGACACTCCTCTGGGACACTTTTACACGACACTCGTACTGGAAATAACCGCTACATTTTGCATACCTGACTTTTAGGCAAGCTTGAAAATGCAAACCTAATAAGTAATATTATATTAAATTAAACAAGATCTATGTGTTTTGACAAGGGACATTTATGTTCTGGGAGCAACATCGATACTCATTGTTTTAAGACAACAAAAGATCACAAAAATGACAACAATGACAGCACATGACAAACAAATAACAAACAAGGACAAAATTGACAACCCTGAGGCTCGAAGTTAAGGCCTCGAAGTTAAGGTGTGATTCCATTTTGGTGATAAAAATGGAAAATGGATGGACCATATGTGGTTCATGCAATCATAATTTCCATGCTAAACGGGTCAAATCCATGCCCAATTTCTCTCATCAGTTCATACAATTGACACAAATGACTCAGCTGCACACTGAGCTGGCTAACGTAATCACAACGTGTTAGCATCGTGAGCAGGTAAACGTTCAATCAACGTTTTACCATATTTTAGATTTTATCTTTTTGAAAATATTTTGTCTTTTTTTAATATTTTGTAAAAAAAAATATGAAACCACATTTGTTTGCACAATGTTCTGGACAACAAATTAGTCTACCAAATTTCAGATTAGCCTACCTAAATTTCAGAAATGCCTATGTCATTTTCAAATCACCTAGGCATTTCTGAGATCAGGTAGGCATTTCTGAAAGTCATGAAGGGCAAACCCCTACAAACTAATACCTTACGATCTGGGATGCATTCTTAAGTTTGTGAAAATTATTCCAGGCATTTTTGGTTTGATAATTACTGACCCCATCCCCCTTCAGAACTATCATCGGATGCATTTGCGATCGCAATCTGTCGCAAAGCTCCGCCAATCAATCACCAACCAATCACAAAAAATGCACGACGGGGAGAGGACCAATCACCGAGTGACATTCCAACATGTTCGGCAGCAGATTCTGCCCAACCTTCCTCGGAGAGCTTGAAGTTGGTTGAAGCACATTAGGCTGTTTGCTCAGATTTAGTGTAGTGGTCAAAAGTCCCAATGTGCTCCATGAATATTTCACCATTTTGTGTGTGTGTGTCTCTGTGTGTCTGTGTGTGTCTGTGTCTGTCTGTCTGTCTGTGTGTGTGTAACGTCTGTACAGATGTAAAACTTCATTTCTATATATTATATTTTATATTATATTTTAAGCAGGGGGCAGAGGGATCTCCAGATGTGGCCTCTGCCAACGAAGCTCCACAGGAAAACGTACCTGCTCTATATCATATATATAGTCCCGCTCCTGGGCGCATTTAAGACGCAGCTGGGGGGGACATATACTTTATCGCTGTTGGTTTATACGGTCAATGCCTACTGTGATTATACGTCTCTATTTATAGATAGATAGATAGATAGATAGACAGATAGATAGATAGATTTATTTATTTATTTATTCATTTTATGTAACTAATCTAATCTCATTATATGTAACTAGTCTAATTGCACGTTTACAGGACTCAGTTCCTGATGGATCTATTCAAAGATCCAATCTTGTCTAGTGTAATATCCATGGTGGCTCCGACATGGTGCCATGGAGCCATTGGAGGCAACCCTGTTTAGGGTGACTGTCGACTGACCAGATTACCGAATTGACATTTTTAAGTGAGTAATTCATCTAAGTAAAGCGTAACAGTTGGCCTTTCCGTTCTGCACCTTTGGTGAGAAGTCCTGCTGCTCCGGCCGTCCCAGTGAATCTTACGGAATGCATTTCTGCCAGTGTGATGCCTGTCCGAACTGCCAGAAACTTCTTTTTTGCCACTGCAGCTTGAGTTTTCGAAGTTCAACATGACATGTACGACAACAGGCAACAGGCATGTTCTCTTCCTGCAGGTGTGGTCTCTTTGGTTTTTGGTGAGGTTGAACATATTGTGCACCTAATTCATTGGAACTCGTATAGTCGAGCCGTTTTATGCCCTTGTGGCTGACCTGACTACCGTCCCGGCAAGGGAACAACGCACGACCTTTAGGCTTGGTGGAACTGAGTCCTTTTAATTTTGTTTTTCCTTCGTTGATCAACTAGTTCCCCATTCGGTCCCTTATTTCATGCGTTCTTCCCTCCCTAGGTAGGTTGGGTCTTGCGCGTGCCGAGGTAGGCGTAGGTTGTCGCTGTGTTAGGTTGGTTCAGGCGCTTCCGTCTTGCCCCCCCTCCGCTGGTCTTGTTCCGTGTCCGTCGGCCTCCGCTTTTCTCTTCTCTTGCCCCTTTCAGGGTTTGCCCGCTCCGGGCCAGGTGTGTTGGTGTGTGTTTGCTCCCTCCCTCTTCTTTTGTGTTCCCCTCCTCGCGTCCCGGTTAAGTAATCCTTCATCTCATCTTCACTTTCATCTCATCTTCATTCCCCTTTTCACCCTCATCTTCACCTCATTTGCACGGACACCACCCTGCCAAAGGCAGGGTGTGTGTGTGTGTGTCTGTGTGTGTCTGTGTGTGTCTGTGTGTGTCTGTGTGTGTCTGTGTGTGTCTGTGTGTGTCTGTGTGTGTCTGTGTGTGTGTATGTGTGTGTGTAACGTCTGTACAGACGTAAAACTTCATTTCTATATATTATATTATATATTATATTTTAAGCAGGGGGCAGAGGGATCTCCAGATGTGGCCTCTGCCAACGAAGCTCCACACTGGATGATCAAGAAAACGTACCTGCTCTATATCATATATATATATAGTCCCGCTCCTGGGCGCATTTAAGACGCAGCTGGGGGGGACATATACTTTATCGCTGTTGGTTTATACGGTCAATGCCTACTGTGATTATACGTCTATATATATATATCATTTTATGTAACTAATCTAATCTCATTATATGTAACTAGTCAAATTGCACGTTTACAGGACTCAGTTCCTGATGGATCTATTCAAAGATCCAATCTTGTCTAGTGTCTGTGCGTGCATTTCACTATCCCAACCAACGTAGATCCTGAGAATAGCCGCCATATTTATAGCGTAGAGGAAAGAATTGTCCCCTCCCCAACATTGCAGGGTCGTCACGTTGGCTGGAGGGGTGGTAGAGGGTCCGTGTGCTCGATATCTGGGCACAATGTGGTGATCCGAGTGTCACTGCCTCCTCCCTGCCGTTCAAACGATAGAGATGCAGCAAGGAGGAGAGGAGCCTGGGTGGAAACAATGAGGTTCTCAAATTGTCTGCCTCAAAATGATGTGTACTGCGTTATTATCTGTACACAAATGGGAAACAAGGGTGTAGGTTTGGGGGGCTTAGGAGAGGAAAAAAAAACGGCAGAAGAAAATGGATGTGGTACGATGTGGTTGGGGGTCGGCTCAACATCAAAATTATGAGCCCCAAAATTGGATGGTTTCATTCAGTGCTAAAAAGTTTTGACCCATACCTGTGAAACCAACGGAACCAACCATGGATGGAGGGATCATGGGAATGGCTTGCATCACATTTAGATTGGAAACACACATACCTACAAACTATACAGTAATCGAATATAATCACAGATCCCTCACAATATCCCACGATATTCCCATTCATTGCTGGTAAATCCCAATTAAATCCCATTTTGCTGGGTGTTTAGCACCGTATTTTGAGTGGTTCACCATTACAATCCCATTGTTTTCCTCTAAATCTCCATAAGCATCCCATGGACTTGTCCCCATGTTCAATTCCGTTTAATCCCCATGTTTACCATCTGGTAAACGTTTACATAACTATGGGAAATCACATTTTTCAATGGGTAAATGAAGGAGAAAAAAACAGCCAGTTTCATCGAGTGTCAATAGCTATGTCAGCTATGTTACTTTGCCAAAGGGTAATCCCCGAAATCAGATGATGAACTCCGCCACCGTCCCAAGGAACTCGGCCACAATGATGAGCGCCTCTTCCTTGGCCACACGTCCACGGGTCAGGATGCAGCGGGACTCGACCTGGGCCCAAGTCGATGTGAAACAAAGAAGTCGATGTCGTCGATGTCAACTGGGGTGGATCAAAAGATCATCTGTCAATTTTCTGTTGTCAATACAATGCCATTCTTACCACCCATTTTCCTGGGAATGGTTTATTGAGTTTATTGTTTTACCACCAAAAATGCTGATGACGGGGGACGGTTTATTGTTTTACCCACATCACTAAGCTCTGTGAGACCCTAGTTTTTGGCCTCAAGATGCGTTTCGGAATGTGACTATTGGTTGAGGATTATGTCAATATATATATGTATATATATATATGTGTATATATATATATATTTATGAACGAACTTAACTTATGGGGCTATAATTTATAATCCAACTTATCAATTGGGGACACCGCATTGTATGGGCTTGAATATGGCAAGGGCAGTTTAAACAACTTTCCAATAGCCATTTCCAAACTAGCTTATGTACAAGCACAAGCTCTAAAAATATGGGACAGGGTAAGACTCATGCACAACTTATTGATTGGGGAATAATTTGGCTCGCTTTTTGAGGATTGCTGTAATGTCAAATCAGAGATTAATGGATGAACATATAACCTCTTCACAGGGATGGCTATCCAAAATCTTGGCTGACACCAAGTCCAACAGGAACAGTGGCTCTTGTGACTTATGACTCTTTGGGCTCTTTGGGTTAACACTTGTTGAATTCCCATCCATTTTTGGTTGGCTGAAATTTGGTCCTAATCACAGGACTTGCCCCAATGATGTTCTTTTGCAAAATGAAGGCCGAATTTGAATATATATATATATATATATATCACACACCATATTTATACCATGACACCGTTATAACTTCCAACCAGAATGGTCTTGAACACTGGCTGGTGCCTACCAACAACATTTGGAACAAGACATCTGGGACCAAGAGTCCCCAGCGGTGGGTTAAATGAAGTCCGCATCCCATTGTTCTTCTTTAGCAGCTTGAAAAGGGCCCCATAATGCAAGTCCCCAACCAGCCAGTCATCGCTATGACTCGATCGTTTCTTGTGTTCAAACGGCTTTTGCACTCAATTTTTTGCTGTTGAATCTTCCTGTATCCCTTGAATCTCCTTGATATCAATAGGTTGTTGCTATCTAATCCTACATCCCTCCCATCAAAATCATCAAAGTGGAGTGTCCCAAACTGACCTCAATCATTTCATGGTTGGCGTGGCCAACCTGAAGCTCCAAGCAAGACCAAGGAGCTTATCACGTTCGGTTTTCATACCAAACGAGGAGCTTATTCCCGTGCATTGCCACATGATATCTTGGTTGAAAATCTCACCTGCCTGCGGATCTTCACAGTGACTAATGGCATAGGCGGCATAGTACAGCTGACCATCCCACAATATCAAACCACCTTAGGGCATGGGTCAATCTCCATATTGTTACTATATTACTATTTGTAGTAAGCTTTTCTCAACCTCCCCAAGTTCAAGGGATGCGAACAACATACTGTAGACCCTACTCACCATTTGACGCACACGGCCCAACGATGCGCGTGTCCCAGGAGCTGAGATCACCTCCTCTAAGCGCTTCGCTAAGCCCTGCAGTGCCTCTGCCTCCGGGGACGGAGAAGTCGTCGGCGGCACGAAGGCGGCGCGCAGCGTGTCCAGATTCTGCAAGGCCTACACCGACACGGAGAATTTTGGTCATCACGTTCTTTTCTCGTAAAAACATGTAAAAAACATGCCAAAAAATTGGAGACATCTGGAAATTGAGAAAACATGGAAAAAATGATCTCAAAGTAGTTTGTAGGTTTACATCGGGTAAGCCCAATACCTCATAGCCAACTTCAACATTTCAGAGCGTTTAGCCGTTTAGCCTTAACGATTTCAAAATATTGAAAGTATTGTTTCTTCAGTACCATGTGACCATGTCTAACCAAATCAAAAGATGTCAAATCATGGTTTCTAGGTGACGACCCCGGAATACACTTTGGTTGATCAATTAGAAGGTTACCCCAATATCTTGATAATTAGCTAGTAGATTGGTACCACCCAGTTAAACAGGCCACGGGTTTGTCAATCCGGGGTTGGTTGTATTAGTATGTACACATCCCCACATCTGTTGGCAAGTATCCTGCTTGGTGCTTCAGCTCCCCTGAACATCCCTGAGCCATATTTAGTCAACGGAGATTATCAAATAGGACGGAACATCAACAATTTCAAACCGCTATCCAGTATCCACACTTGGCGGTCAACATGTGCCATTTTTAGCCATTTTTCATGAGCTGTCACTGCACACCTCCGGCAACAGGGTTCGTGCTTCGAAGATGAACTGCCTATTAATTAGTGGCACAACCATTCGGTAGAGTGCACCAAAAATGGCGATGTGTGATTTTGGCATTGCTCCATTGGAAAGGGTTGACAAACACCAGGCTGATCTTTTCAGGGTGCTCCAAGTCCATCATTTGTTTCCACTGTGTGCAATTCCTCATATAATATCGAATAATCACATGTTCGAAATCATATGCTTTGATATGTTCCTCTCATCCAACTGTTCCAGTGAAAACATTTGATCAATTTTTATCCATTTATATTTGTTGGATGTTCACAACCATTCACAACCCATTTTTACCCAGGCTTACCCTTTTTTTAAGGGAGTTTCACATGATGCCCTTAATGGAGTTCCGGGCCATTTTTGAGCCCAATGCTCCACCCTATCTTGACCCATGAGAATATCTTATAGTTGGGAATACGTAAAATTAATTAATTTGCACGCAATTTCGGGTATTTCATATGATTTCATATGATTTCATATGATTTCATATGATTTCATATGATTTCATGGTATTTCACATGGACAATGCCATTGGATCTATTCATCTGTTCAGCGTTGCGCTGGCGGGGCAACAGCTATGGCTGGGCCGCCAAGCTCGCATGTCACGAATGTGCCTTGAGCACCGCCAGCCGGACATGGGCAAATCTCAGGCGCCTTCCATCATAAAGAGATTTACTGGGATTTAAGAAACAAACATGGTGATGTTTTTATGGCGATTATACAATGGAATTCATATATATATATATAATATATATATATAATATATATATAATATATATAATATATATATATGTATTATATATAATATATATATATATATGTATTATATATATATGTGCGTGTATAATGGGAATTCATGCGGATTATAATTTATAGCTAATTTGTGAAAGTTTACTTGGCGCAAGCAATTTCAATAACTTACATTAACTTACCAGATAGTGCCCGGCACGCGCCGGGGCGGAAGTTTCGAAAACCGGAACTGACTACAGTATAAGAAACCAATGGCCTATAGGAAAGTTTTGGCGATGCAAAAACAATGAAGTCTTGAAATTGTGAGGTGCATCCACGAATGAGCAAATGGTGGTGGAGATGCCAATGAAATGATAGAATCCGTGCGCAGCTCACTGAATGAATCAGTAAATCAATGAGTCAATGATTCAGTGATTCAATGAATGAGTTAGCGCATCGATGAATCAATGAAACAGTAAACCAACGGGACAGTGAATCAACAAATCAATGAATCAACGACTCAATGGCTCAACGTCTCAATGGTTCAATGAAACAGTAGCGCAATGAGACAGTGAAACAATGAGTCAATGATTGAACAATTCAGTGAGTCAATGAACCAAAGCATCAATGAACCAGTGAATCACTAGTCAATCAAGAAAGCAATAAGTCAAAAAGTCAATGATTCGAAGATTCATTGAGGCAATGAATCATCCTTGCTTGATGATTCAACGAATCAATGAATCAATGAACCCATGGTTCATCGATTCAGTGAGTCAGTGAACCAACGAATCACTGAATCATTGAATCAAAGAACCAAGGAACCAATGGATCAATGAAATTTGCCAAATCTCATCCTCCAGATGTGCTCCGCTCCCCTGGGGTATTCTTGTGATTTCGAAGTGCAAAGCACATGCTTTGAAATGCAAACCAAGCTCTCGCTACAGGCTCGTGCGCATTAAGTGCTCTGAACGGGACTATGTTTAATGTTGAACCACTTCGGCGACCGCAGGAGCCACATTACACAAAAAAAACGGGTTTCGCGTTGAGAGTTTCTTCACCCGTGAATTCACACGTTCCCGAACTGTTCCACTTCCCAACTATTTGATGATGGGTGGTTGACATGATTGTGTGGTTGACATGATTGTGTGGTTGACATGATGGTGGAAATGCTGCGCTGACCATGACAATCGTCCGTAGCTCGGAAGTGTTTCAACTAAACTTCCTTTGAATGACTATGTGGATCTGAGGGAATATATCTCTACTGAACGGTTTTTTTGGAAACCAACTTAGCAGTGGGGACACCACCTTTGTACAAGTCCATGGGTATTCTAGGATAACACCCCTATTCCCATAAGATCCAAAAGCTTCTTTTCCGGAATATTGAATACGGGTTTCATATCATGGGAGTAGCGTGGGAGTAGTCTGGCAATAGGGGTCCCAACATTGGGTGTCCCTATCATTTCCACCGAGCAGAGGTGGTGCCTCAAAGTTATGTTTGTTAGTTTGGTTCCCTTCATTAACAATACATAATTGGCATCTACCAAATATTGGTAATTCCTGGTAATTCAACATTCAGCCATAAAAAAAATCTGGTCTTCCATAGCGCATGTTGAATTTCCAAGGGAGTTTTTTTTCCTCACACCTGGGCAATCCCATTGTCTATGCCGTAAGATTCTAGCATACACAGGTGTAATTTTTTTTGCACATTAATATTATAGATCCAGTACTCAACCAAGGTTCATCGTTTATAGGGGAGTATGTAGAATGTATGTAGATTTTTGGGGCGGGATTACAGAAACCATGGGCTGTTAATGACTATGATTCTTTGCTAACGATGCAGCATTGCGCTCACGCAGTACGCTGTCTGCTTCCATTTCCTTGGGAAGAAAACAAGCGCATACTTTGATTATGGAAATTATTTGTATCATACTTTGGTACACATAGTTATGTCATACATCGTTTCCATACGATTATACTATATTTGATCATGTTTGATTATGTACCGGTATAGATACTATAGTTGTATCACCTACGTATGGATTCACATGGATCCACCACCCAATCCAGCAAATCCACAATCGACCGCACAGCGGTGAAGCTTGAAATAGCATCAGTTCCAAATGGAAAGAGACTGGGGCAACTACCCATGGTGAGCAAACAATTCCGGGGGAAGTGGCTTCCTTTGCCCAGGTTCAGGCCAGAATGACATCACGGGCAGAAATGGAATAAACAATCCCAAAGCATGCAGGGATGGAGAATGCGGGTGGCCAATGGGTTTCCACAGCCAGGCAAAGGTTTTAAAAGATTGTTGCCGGGCTGTGAAATGCCATGTCGGGGACCAATGAAAAGAATCAGACTTAAAGCGAACTGATTTTAGCATAGCAACCCGCACTTGGTGGCCTTTGACCCCCACATCTCATCGAGGATGAAAGCTATGACGCTCCACGCCATAGCTTCCAGCTCCACATGGAGATTAGATTACAGCGTGAAACCCTCCGGATAGGCATAGCAGGGAATAACTCTGCGTGAGCTGGTGGTATTTGTACATATATTTAGCGACGTTTGGCCCAGAACACCTAGTTGTGATATGAAGGGCCTTTGCGGCATGAAACCTGCATCAGTTGTGAAATTATTTCACTTGTCATCAATTGACATGAAATGATCCTGACACTATCATCAGTGGTAGCATCACGTGCTGTCCAGCTGTCCGCAAAAAAAACTATTCTCATATCAATGGGATTTTCAGGATCCTAAAATGGAGGTACTGTACCATATAAGGCCATATTTTGTGGGGATCATTCTATTCTATGATGCAATATGTGTGTACAGCTCTCACACCACTGAAAAAAATGCAAACTGTCGTCAAAATATCAGTTTGCAAGGACGAACAAGAGAACATGAACTTCCCAAACTCAACTAGACCACCAACTCACCAACTAGATGACTAGATGAGTTTCCCAAATGCTCCTAGAAAAAATATGTGCTCACTTTGTTCACTGCTCAGGTATGGCAGCCGTCTACCTCCAGTCACCCAAAGAACCTTGGTGAGCAAAGGATATGCACGGATGCGGGATATATAAATATATATATATTCGGTACTCTTCAGCAACTAAACTGGCAATGAAAACTTTCGATTTTTTGAAAATGTAAAACACCTGAAAGAGTTAACTTCCACCAAAATGGTGAGACGTCAGATCGACCCAAGTGAGGCACGTGGGAAGCACCACGAATCAAACCGTATCAGGAGTGGCCCAGCGAACCGGTTCTACTATTCTTCTGGCATATTATGGCATCTCATGGCACCATTTCCGTTGCTTTTCCCTCTTTGAAACATTTTTCAAACATACACACACATATTGTATATATATATATAATATGTGCTGGGTTCTGAAAATGGGGGATCCCCAACACCATGGGTTTCAATACCAAAAAAATGGATGATGTGGGGGTTCCCCCATTTTAGAAAACCTCCTCACCTTCCATGGTGGCCGCGTGTAGCCACGAAGAAATATGACACCATTGAGATGCTTTGGACTCGGGAGAATCAGCTGTTTGAAGTGGGGAATTATTGAATACCCTCCGGTAATTTCAGCTATTGAAAATCACTATCTTCAATAGATAATCAGGTAATCATTTACCACCACTATATCAAATCATAGTAAATTTCACTTGCCACCCTGAGTTTGCCACCATGTTGTCATAATGTCGTCCCCTTGTAGGATGTTGGTTGAATCACTGTCATCCCGCCAGTCGAGTTCCCGGCGGCCATAATAGCTACAAAGGAACCAAAGAAAACATGGCACATGTGGACTACCCTCTGAGAATCAAACATGAGAATGGACATCTCCTATAAATGGACGTTTAAATTGGCAACATCATATAAACATTGGTGATGTGTCATACACCTTTTGCAGGGACTATTCAAGTCACAACATTGCAGATATAAACCACCGATAAGGTCTCCGCATATGGACTAATTTAGGATAATTTATATACCTGACTGAGCCTGACTGGGCCACTGTTCTTTTTCGCTCTTTTGGTGTATGAACTTGCATGGCCAAGTGTTTGTAAAATCTGATGAAATCCTCCTGCTCGAATGATGATTATCCGACAGGTTTGCATATGTTTGCAAGGTTTGCTTCAAACTGATTAGATAGAGTTTCACACATCTGAAAAAATCGCTCGGCGTCACCATCCCAGTCATATGGCTGAACACAAACAAGTATAGCAAGTGAAACCATCAAACATAGATACATTGTTAACTTATATTGCCATATATATATAACTATATAACTATATATATATATGGTCATTTTGTTCCCTTGGATGACGGCTCAATCACCATGTAACATTTAGATTGTTTTCTGGATTCCATGGCTCCGGTAGTCCATTTCTGCTGAAAAAGCCTCCGGTCATCAGTTGATGGCTGGAACATCCCTCAACTTGGGTAGTCCATTCACAGCTTTTTGAGTTCGGACATGTCTCGGGGGATGGTTAGATGATCCTATTCCAATAGGAAATATCCCTTCTTTAAAATATTCCCAATCATGATATCATATTCCCACTATGGTATCATTAAGTTCCAGGTATATCTCTCAAGTCCCATGAAATTCCCATGAGACATGCCTTAACTCCTGTTATTCTACATATTAAATCCCATTATTTGCTGATGGTTCATGGGAGTAATATTCATGTATTAATGTAGATTTAAATATAATGCTGCGGATATGTCATGTAGATGACTTAAGTCTTAAGTATCAGTATCATTCATTCCAATATTATACCAATAAGTATCGAACTTAAGTATGAATTATGTACTTCCCATGTTTTCAAGTAATTGACAACACCAACCGTTGCCCAGGGCCTAGGCGGCCTAGGCGGCCTAGGCACCCGCAGGCCAGCTTCGATCGATCCCCTCTTCATTCGACGCAGCTGCTGCAGTGTTCAAGTTATTCGCGCGACTACCCAAGACATTGCGCCAAACACCTAGGAGAAACATGGAGAAACATGGGGAAATTAGACATAAAATGTCTAAGACATAGCTTAGAGGCTTAGATTGCTTAAATGGAAAGATTAACCGCACATCTAATCTATCTTACAAAACATAATCAGTGAGGGGGTTATGAGATCAAATAGATAATTTCATGGGATTTCATGTCTAGATTAACTGGTGAGATATTCTAGACATGATTCGCCAGTTGGGGGCATCATATTTTCAAACAAACCCACATGGATTTGACTACTAGAAATGAGGATCAAGGAGGGTTTCACCAACATAGGGATTTCTCAACATATCATATAAATAACGAAATCTCACAAATACTCGCACATAAATTAACAATTCTTGAATATCATCATATGTCGGGTTTCAATATTCGGGGTGTCAAGCCAAAACTGGAATTTCACTACCAGAATGTCAGAATGTGGACTATTAAATAGAATCGGCGCAGTGTACACACAAACATGCAGAAATTGCTGCTTGGGTGGATTTACTCTTTTCCATCTTTTATGGGATCAACCTCGATGGGTCAGAATTCGGTACGCCAAACTGGGTACCAATACACCAAGTGCTCCAACAACTGGACGACTGGACGACCCCAACTGAAGAAGTTGCAGCCCACAAGGGTTCAGCCACAGTTTTGAAATCTGATCATCATTTAGAGGATAGACATGTTGGAGGATTTGAGCGTCTCATGGTGAATAATAGCAATAATAATAAAAATAGTGAAGAATAATCACATAAAATCCTTGCAAATCTCTTATGCTGTTGCTTGGTTCATGTTCAATCCATTTTTTGGATCATCGCAAGTGGTGCTTCTAAGCTTGCCCGTCACCGCTTTTATAATTCGCTGAGCCTCGATCCTTGGAAGATCTTGCGGCAGCGACAGCGTCTTCGAATGTTGCAAGGAATGTTCCGCCAGCACTGTCTTGTGGGCTGAAACTATGCAGATCTTCCTCAGTGGCAGGTGCTGAAGGGCAGCAGAAAGCGGCTGGAAACTCTAGAAAAAAACTAGCCATTAGGTAGAGGAACCATAGCAGGTCCTTGTGGAGGAGAGTCAGTCAATACCCATCAAAATATATCGAACTTCAGAGAACACCCGCTTATCTTGCCGCTTCATAAATCACAACACTTGGGGTGCCTGGCAACACGCGTAAACTTCCATGCTCCTGGCAATATTATGTAGGATTTTTGTTTGGGGGTATCCCAAATATTGACCAGCTGGGATTTACCAAAAAAGACAAACGTATTCAAATCAGTTGGGTCTGAACCCCTAAAACCAACAACACTTGTGAAGAAATTGCTGAAACAAACTCATGAATCATTCATGATATATACATTTACATGATGACACTGACCGGATTTAAGACCCCAACGTTGGATGACCACTATTTGATGAGAAGAACCAACAGTGGAGTATCACAATAACTGCTATTTGATGATGGTCGGGATATGCCTGGAGGCGAAAATGCGGCCAGCAAACCAAAATGTGAGCCCTGACCATTGCTGTGAGGATACAAGTGGAAGTTAGTCATGTGTATATAATTCAGGTGAACTCCACTAGTGTAGTTATTCAAAAGTAACCATGATTTCCCGGATATCCCTCTGAATAATCCTTTTTCAATTCCTGCACCAAAACGGGTTTACTCAACAAAGGAAATCTTTGCCTATTGATGGCTACAAGTATGGTCGCTGTGGCGCGATTTGAATCGGGTACCCAAATTTTGCAAACAAAACACGGCAAACTTTCGTACAATGCCAAAAAACACAATACACCAGTCATATCTAGAGCTTTGCAAATGATATCCCATGCCATGGTTAACCTTAGATGCCCGGGAAAAAACTCAAAATACAACATATCATCTATTTATACACTATAAATATATATATTATATATATATATATTTGTATTTATATTTAGATTTAGATTTATCCATCTATCTATCCATCTATCCATCTATCGTTCACTCATTCCATATAGCTCCATCAACTGTGGCAAAGAATAGAACAAATGCATCAATTTCCAAGGTTTTCAATCCCATGTTCATTCGTGAACCGTCCATTTTTGCGGGTGTCAATGGTTAAACAAAACAAACGACAAATTGCAGCATCGTAAACCCCAAAGAGAAACATCACTATCATATATGGATAGTTATCCATAGTTCGTCATACTTCACCTCTATTTCTCTATTTTTTCTGTTGGTTTCTCGAGTATTCCATGGTTTTAGCCGTATCTTTTGGGGGCGCTCCCTGAGGTCCCCATGGCCAGTCTCCGAGGCGTTCCCTGAGCGGGTCCCTCCGGCTCCGGAGTTTCGGCGAGGGAGTTTCGGCGAGGCAAATACCTCGATGACCGAGAAAAAGGGAGATTGAACCAACACATATTGGGATTATGTCGTGACATTAACCTGGTTGGTGGTATACCTACCCCTCTGAAAAATGATGGAGTTCGTCAGTTGGGATGATGGCATTCCCAATATATGGAACAATAAAATTCATGTTCCAAACCACCAACCAGTTGCCAGCTCATGATTGTTAATTGTCTTTCAATGATGACCATATCGTGGCATTGATGATTGTCAATGGTGATGTTAATAATGATGGTTAATGATGGTTCTAATGGTGGATTTGGGATGGGGATCTTCAAGGTATAGATTCTATATGTGTTTGCCATAGACCCATTCATGAAAATAGTTACATACCAACTTAGTTAAGCATGGGGGACCACCTTGTGTGAACAGTTTTTTTGTATGTTATTTGTCATTCAGCTCTTTTAATTCTGGTATACATGACGTTGCCGTCGGTTGCATGCCTAGATCTATAGTACCAAGGATTCGGTCTGCTCCAAATGAACCCGGTACTTCTGGATAAACTTGGCAACAAAATTTCAGAGTACGTAACGTATTTAAAATTCCTGGATATGCATGTGTACCAGCATGTTCTGCTCTTGTTGGCTGGAAGACAAAACGCGATTCATTATATAGTCACAAGGACATGCCAAAAACAGAAGGAAAAAAAACGAGCAGTGTCTCCGAAAGTTTAGTAGCGTCAAGAACGCGTTGGAAATTCAGGAAAAAACGCCAAAAACGTGTTGGAAGTCCCAAGAGGAAACTAAGACCCGCCGTAAAGTCAAGAAAGTGTTGGAAGTTCTGAAAGAAGTTTAAGCGCGTGGCGTCCACAATGTGTTGGAAGTTCAAAGAACAAAACAAAAACGCGGCATCAAGAACGTGGTGATAAGTTCTGAGAGAAAGTTAAGAGGTCGTCTCATCAAGAAGAAGCTGGAAGTTCCAAGAAAAACATAGGATCGTAGCATCAAGAATTTGTTGGAAGTTCTAAAAGAAAATTCATTCAGCGCGTATAAACGTATAGCATCAAAACAGTGTTAGAAGTTCGATGAGCGCAGCATCAAGAACGTGTTAGAAGTTCTAAGAGAAAGTCAAGAGCGTAGCATCAAGACGCGCTTGGAAGTTCTAAGACAACCAAAGGAGCGTAGCATCAAAGCGGCCTTGGAAGTTCGAAGGGAAAGTTAAGAGCACAACATCAAGAACGAATTGGAAGCTGGTCAGGAGCATCGCATTATAAATATATTGTATCTGGTAAACTAACAGTTTGCTATTGAAAATGGCCATAGAAATAGTTGATTTACCCATTAAAAAAAATGGTGATGTTTGAAAGTTTTTTGTTGGTTTACGGGAAGGTAACCCACCCCCACCACCTAGCAAAATTGGAGGCCGCGGTGCATCGATCGAAATGCTTCAGGATGCAATCCTGGCCGGCTGCCAGTGGCACCCCGGAGTCTCCTGGCCGAGATGCCGTGTAT
This sequence comes from Cladocopium goreaui, assembly GCA_947184155.2. NCBI lineage: Eukaryota > Dinophyceae > Suessiales > Symbiodiniaceae > Cladocopium > Cladocopium goreaui. The sequence continues at coordinate 18,125 of CAMXCT020001324.1, forward strand.
AGAACCAGCAAAAATGGGGGGGGGTATGAAATCCATTGTTAAATTTACGTGCGTTATGTGTATATACATAAATATACAACATTATATATAAACCATTTTATATTGATGTATAATCTTAAAAACCACTATATGTAAAGTATTGGTTTGTAAAGCCCATTAAAGCACAATATAGCCTTTATTGCAATAATTCCTTAATTACCAACATTTACTCATCCCCCAGCGGGCATAGACCCAAGCATACGTTATGAATATGGTGTGTCTTAGTCATGAACACTCACAATGCAGTGAGCGGTCGCAACCCTCCCTCCAATGTTTTCAAAGATTGCTGGAATCAATGTCTTCTCACCCAACTGGTGTCAAGCCCTACCCAATTAGCTCGGGTAGCTATGCGCCCTTTCTCACCCATCCATTGTAAGATATGGATGGGTGTCATGACTCTCCAGCAGAAGATTGGCCTTTGGCCCATACTTCTGCTGAAGGTGTGGGCGGGTGGGTAAGTTTCAGCGGGTGCCCTCTCTCTCTTGAGCCAAAATGGCACGAGAGATGGTACCATTCCATACCCACCCTCCCAGCCAAACGCATCTCACGTGTTGCTGTTCACATTACATGTTCTCTCCAACACTCACGATGCAGTGGACGATCCCAACCCGCCCTCCAATGTTTTTAAACATTGCTGGAGTCAATGTCTTCTCACTTAACTGTTTCAGCTGGGTGTCGAACCCTACCTCGGGTAGCTATGCGCCCTTTCTCACCCATCCATTGTAAGATATGGGTGGGTGTCATGACACTCCAGCAGAAGATTGGCCTTTGGCCCATACTTCTGCAGTTAATCTTCCGATGTGGACGAGGAGTCTGACTACATGGCTGATTTTGCGTTTGGGTAGCATCTGGGGCATGATCGATGGCTCGACGGAACTTGTTGTTCCTCTGAATTGGTGCGAGCGTGTGATTTGCCCGCAAAGTACCACCCGCAGAGGGTCTTCCACTCAGAGGGCAAAGTGTCGGAGTTCACCAAGGGGGCATGGATGATGGACATCCGAGATGACATTGTGTACATCCCATATTTCAGTTCTGCTGGAAGCCAATCCCAGAGTGGCATCGATGCCTTCAAACTTGTGCTCGGTGTCTTCTATCTGCGTCTTGACCTTGCGCTTGCGCATGTCAGTCTTCATGCTAGCAAGATCTTTGACCAATCGTCCAAGTCAGCCCCAATCACACGATCCTGTAGTATGCGATCATGCCGCACCTGTTCCACTTCCGGTGCTGATCCCAGCCTGTGATGGAAGGATTCCAAGGTATGTGGGGACCGCAGCGCTTCCCCACCTGCCTTTCAGTTGTATTGTGATCGGATCGAGCCCCCACTTGCACAACGGTCGGGCACCAGTTATCCTGAATGTATGCCCAGAAACTCTCCAAGAGCCCGATGCATCCTTGGCTGACCCTCCAGACAGGTCGATGGCCGCAGGAATGGTGTCGACCACACTCTGTTTGGTGTACACCGTACCTGTATTTGTAGGAAACAGTGCCAACTCACGTCCATGGAATTTGTCCTGAATAAAATTCACATGTTCCATCAAAATGTGCATCACACATGGTAGGCCCCGATCACAGAAACAGTGCCAAGTCCGAGTCCTGGTGCAACCTTTCGCCTGCCAGTCAACTTTGGACACTGGCAGTCTCAGTGATACTGAGTCGCTTGTGAAGGTCAAGTCAGCCACTTCCAGTGATGACGCCTCCACTTCTCGAAGCATAAACAGAGTGGCCGTGACTATCAAGGCGCAAGGGTTAATCGGACCTTGCCCTGACAATGGTTCTCAGATTGTTGTGATCCACCAAGTCCGCGAAGTGTGGAACGTGCACATTTCCTTGAGATCAAGTCCAAGCGTGACATCATGTGACGTTCTTTTCACCAAACGTAATGTGCTACCTTGGTTCCCTGGGTCCTCTATAAGGTAGGTTTGGGTTATTGAAGACAGAAATAAAACAAAAATAGAGTTGATACTGCAACGCTGTTGCCTTTTGTTTTCCTGGGTTTTCCATGTGTTTCCTTTTTTTCCTTATTTTTCTTAAAGATTGCACGCCAAGTATCACGGTGGAACACAATGGAGTACCACAAACTTTGTCAGAAAAAAAACATGTTTTTTTCTCTCTTCACGTTTTGCATATCGCAAGGACAACGCATTCCAAACGATGGTTGACGTAAAACAAAACAGTAATATAAAAATAGTAATATATAAAATATAAAACAACGCATTAACTAATTTAAAAAAAATAGTAATATATATATATGTATATATATATATTGATTGATTGATTTTTTGAGATATTCTTATTAATACGTTCCTCCTGGCAAAGGCAAATGTCAGAATATGTGTCCAATTTCTGTGACAACTGCCAGAAATCAAAGATACCCACAAGTACATGTGTCAGAAATACACACAAGTACACAAGTACAACCCTGGTCCTTGCTTCAAACCATGCAACCTTTTCAGGATTTGTCTAGTCAGACCATGTTTATTTCAGTATTTGTTTTTTCAGATAGATCCTTTTCAGGATGTGTCTTTCCAGACTATTTCCTTTTCAGGAGGTGTCTTTTCAGACTATATCCTTTTCAAGCCTTGCCTTGTCATATTACATCCTTTTCAACATTTGTCTTTGCTTACTATATCCTCCTCAGAAACAAGTGAAAGTCGCACCTTTTTTTCAGTGCAAACCTGACATAAATTTATAAGACAACTGACATAAAAAGAAAAACATATGAGACATCCTGACATAAACATCTATGAGACACTTGTAGGAACTGTATTTCAACAAGTGTCCTAAACTGTTCTTTTTTGACACCTTTTCACACCATTTCAGGACACTTGATAGGACACCTCATTTTTCAACATAAAACCCAAAAACGAAATACCTACTTTATTAAATAAGATATAGCATTATGCCCTTTATGGTCATTGATGGACATAACATGAAGATTGATAACAACACGTTTGACGCAATGAACCAGTTTATACAAGATGACATCCAAACCTCATCGGAAGAAGAACCAAGGAGGCAATCAAGATCTAGAGATGATGGCACTTATGATATCACAACTTTAGACCCCGATTACTTCAAAAAGTATTATCTAAACAAACTCAAAGCGCCTTTCACCTGTCCAGACTGTGGGACAACCATATCAAACAATACAAATTTATCAAAACACAGGAACACCAAAAAGTGCAGAAACTCTAAAAGCTTTTGTTGAAGCGTTGACCTCAAACCTCACTCCAAGTCCCCCCATCACTTAACCAGTAAAAAAATACTTGAAGAACTATTACCTCATTATAGCAAGAAAGAAAAATGGAGAAGGAAAGACAAAGGACATTAGATCTTCTTTAAAAATAATCCATTTCCAGACCTAAATAATTTTGTACCTGCTGGCATCAGCGGTGGGCCTGCTGGCATCAGCCGTGGTGCTTGGGCTGCTGTGCATGGGGGCCTGCTGATGGCATCAGCGGTGGGCCTGCTGGCATCAGAGGTGGATCTTTTCACATCTTTTGTGCAAGCCATTACAAGCAGAATACTTTGTAGATAGCAATTATCAGCGCAAACCATTTGAATATATGGTTTTTACTTTTTACTGATGATTTGATTTTTTTCAGATTTTTGTTGAGCGATTTTTAGAGATTTTGAGAGATTTTGAAAGATTTTGAGAGATTTTGAGAAATTTTGAGAAATTTTCATTCCAGTCAGCAATACTACTTCTAAATTACAATGGTTCCCATGCCTGAGATTTTGGGAGATTTTGAGAGATTTTGAGAAATTTTGAGAAATTTTGAGTTTTTTTTTCCAGTGAAAAGCTCGTAAAGGAAAAGTAGTATTCGTAGAGGAAAAGTAGTACTCATAGAGGAAAAGTGTAATTATAGCAGGGTTGCGCTGATAATTGCTATCTACAAAGTATTCTGTTTGTAATGGTTTGCAAAGAAGATCATCATTTCACAGCGCGTCTGCAAAAACATCAGGTTGCAAACGCTTACACTGAAAATTCTATGAATCATGAAAATCACAAGTTTCTACATAGGTCATTTTTTCTTTTACAGTTACGTTGGGACTTGTTTCACATTGTCACTTTCAAGTCAACAGTGGTTTTGCTTAATGTACCACCTGTTCGAACAGGTGGCGCATGTCGAACAGGTGGTACATTAAGCAAAACCACTGTGGAATTTGAAAAACACAAAATGGAATATTTTTAAAGAAGATCTAATGTTGTTTGTCTTTCCTTCTCCGTTTTTCTTTCTTGCTATAATGAGGTAATAGTTCTTCAAGTTTTTTTTTACTGGTTAAGTGTTGGGGGGACTTGGAGTGAGGTTTGAGGTCAATGTTTCAACAAAAGTTTTGAGAGTTTCTGCACTTTTTGGTGTTCTTGTGTTTTGATAAATTTGTATTGTTTGATATGGTTGTCCCACAGTCTGGACAGGTGAAAGGCGTTTTGAATTTGTTTAGATAATACTTTTTGAAGTAATCGGGGTCTTGCCTCCTTGGTTCTTCTTCCGATGAGGTTTGGATGTCATCTTGTATAAACTGGTTCATTGCGTCAAACGTGTTGTTATCAATCTTCATGTTATGTCCATCAATGACCATAAAGGGCATAATGCTATATCTTATATAATATAGATCAATATAGTAGGTATTTCTTTAAATGTTTTTGGGTTTTATGTTGAAAAATGAGGTGTCCTATCAAGTGTCCTGAAATGGTGTGAAAAGGTGTCAAAAAAGAACAGTTTAGGACACTTGTTGAAATACAGTTCCTACAAGTGTCTCATAGATTTTTATGTCAGGATGTCTCATATGTTTTTTTTCTTTTAATGTCAGTTGTCTCATAAATTCATGTCAGGCTTGCACTGAAAAAAAAAGTGCGACTTTCAGTTTTTTTCTGAGGAGGATATAGTCAGCAAAGGCACATGTTGAAAAGGACATAGTATAACAAGACAAGGCTTGAAAAGGATATAGTCTGAAAGACACCTCCTGAAAAGGAAATAATCTGGAAAGACACATCCTGAAAAGGATCTATCTGAAAAAAACACATACGGAAATAAACATGTTTTTTTGATTTGAAAATGAAAACAAACTTGTGGGTGACGTGATCTTCTTTGGTTAGGTTTCCTTATAATTTTTTTTTTCCTCAAAATTCCTCAAAATTTCTCAAAATCTCACTTTTTCTCATTTTTTCTCATGTTTTCCCATGTTTTCCCACGTTTTCTCATTTTAAAACTCTTTATAACTCAAAATCTCTCAATATAACTCTTGAAAAAACCTAGCCTATCCAGAACCCACCTGGGTCAAGGTAGCACATTACAAATGGTGATCTTTGATGCGTGAGAGGTATAATTCTTTACAGATTTGTATCCCCCTCGTTTAAATAATGACGAAACCTTCACCAGCTTATCTTCCGTGATAGGCAACGCTCGAACTTCGTAACCGAACCACTTCTGGTGAAATTTTATCCAAGTCTTCAGGCGGACATCTCTAGGTGCTCTGCTTGAACTTGCATACATATCTGAGCACAAGTGATTCAGTGCACTACGCATCTGATCCGGGCAAAGGTCCACATCGGCATTGCTAGGTCTGGGATCCCTAGTTCTAACTAACGGGAAATCCTGTCTACGCCTCTTTGGGTTTGAGTCGGCCTGTGCAACTGGGTGACCAGGTGTCCTGTGAGGACCAGACTGGGAAGCAAAAGGCTCACCCGCAGGTACAGACGGTACGCGGGTTTCACGTAGCCTCACCCAACCAGCAATGTCATTCAAGGGTAACCTTGGAAGAAATTGTGCCCTCGGATTTCTTCTCTTGCCCGTCCACATTGAGCCAATCTTCGGATCAAACCGGTGATGTTGAAATGGAGCAAGATGTTTTGAAAGTACCCTCACAGATATCCCAGAGATATCAGGGTAGCTGTACCCTCTCCAAGAGAGAGGGTACCTGACATCCACTCTGAATTGCAACACGAGACTGCAAGGACATCAAAAGGAGACCTACCTGGTGTTACCTGCCTTACACAACACACGACCGACAGCATGCAGGCAATGCAAAAAAAAGGAGAGACACCTGGTGTTTCCTTGCCTAAATTAACCAAGACCGACGTGCAAGATGCAAGCATGTTTTGGACTCAGGAGGCATTATCAATGTTCATTGGCACAGTGTCTCTCTCTTCTGACTTGTCGGCCTTCTTCATTTTTTGCTCAGCTTTCTCCTTTTTGTACTTCCCATGGGTGTTGAGAGCTTTGTGTCACCCATCGGTGCTGCGCATGGCTGTGCCGGTGACGCTGCACCCCATGACAGTGTTTTCCACCTATTTGGGCCTGGATGGAGGGACAACTGCTTTGGCGCTTTTCAGCTGGATGGGAAGCTTGAATAGCACTCCAGGCTGATACCGACTCGAAAGCACGTTGCAGATGGCGTTTGCAACACCAGGCAGATGTTCCACCACTGTTGGACGGTGTTGGGCACGTCCAAGGTCCAGGGCAAATTCCCGGCAGCTGACTTGCCTTTGACCTGTGCATACAGTGTGCCCTGGATGACTGCCAATTTGCGCGCCAAGGCCTCAGGCAGACAAGCCCGCACAACGCTTCCCAGGTTTGTCGTCCCTCATGTGACTCCAGTTTTGCGCCCAAGTGGATCTCATCATCTTCGGTAATTCTGGCTGCGAAGAATTCCCTGGTCCACAAAGTTTAAAGGTGCCTTGTATTTGGAATGCACCTCCCATGCCAAATGGCGACGCATCCCATGTGATGAGGATTTCGGGGCCCTTGTTGCTGAAGGCCCCCAGAGTGTAGCATCTGATGATGCCAGCTTTCTCTCCAGCAAGGAAGGCTCGCAGCCATTGCACAGTGTGTGCAATTTGCTTCGTCCAAATTCACCCATTTGGCGCATGGGTTGCTCAGCTTGCAAAGCCACGTAGAGCTCGCTGATGAACGGCCTCCAGACGAAAAGCATTGAAGCAATGGCCATCGCTTTGCCAATCAGTGTGCGAAGCGACTTCTTGCTGACCACGTTTGACTGCGTGGTTTCTTCCAGACGCTTGTCAAGTTCTGCCACCTTTGAAGCTGGCACTTCCGCGACGACCTGGTGTTCTTATACTTTAAGTTTCACACCAATCCAGACCAATGCCTGCGAAAGCACTGCTTTGTATGTGGCAATGAGGAAGCCCATGATGCTCCACATTGTAACCACCACACGAGGTAGCAAAGCTTTGTGCGTGCGCCGTGCAATCCTGGATACCAGGCACTTCTTGCAATCCAAGATAATTCTTGTTTTGTAATGAGATTGTTTCCCCCGTGTCTAGGTTCAGCTTCGCCTTCTTTATGCAGCCCAACTTCGATAGGATCGGCTCCCCGTTGACCAGTTGTCTGCCTCATCCAATGTGTCAACCTTGGTGAGGAAGCCCTTGTGCTGATAGCCTTCCAGCGTTGCAAAGGCCTCTTCATCCTCCTCCACAACAGAGTAGTTATCATAGTCAGTGACCAAGCTCTGCCCTGGCTGAAGTCCAGCGTCATCTGGTTCAACCTGCTGGAACAGGCCATCGATGTCTGATGTATCCTTCTCGAGTCCTGCTGGCGATCCTTCGAAGGTCCACTTGGCACAACGCTCTCCTGGATCTTCAACTAAAAGCAGACCAGTACTGCTGCAGCCTTCCACGTATGCATGTTTGGTATTGTGCAACGTCAACAGGGCCCACTTCACAAGACTCTGGCATACCTTGGCGGCGATTCCTGATCAAGAGCTTTGCAATCTCTTCCCTGAGCTCGTTCATCCATGGCGAGTCCAGGATGTCACTGTTGGTGCTGTGCGCCAGTGACTTGAGCATCTTGCCTTCAATTATTTCTGGTTTCGCATCATCGGCTCTTGACCTGTACGCCTATGTACTTGGCCCTGTCTGTAACCCATCTGTGTATATCTCTAAGGGCGCTGCTTTCCCCAGGGTCCTCGACATTCGTCTCTGATCCCCTTAGTGGCGTCAACTTTCTGACCTTGTGGTGTGCTCAACTACGCTTTTGTCAGTGGTCATCGGCTCAGCAGATGCTCTCTTCTTTCCCCTCCTCCTGTAGAGGGCGTTCGCCAGTGCTTTGTTGAGGCCTGCAGGGTAGGCTGCACACGACCTTGTGATGTAGTCACCGTCAGGCTCCTGGTTTCGCAGCATGCTTGGGTCCCATTTCCGCTCCGGCATTGCCCATTTGCGTCCCCTCAACAGCGGGTGCGGTGCCCAAATTCGGTCCCGGCTCCATGGTATAACCCACAACTGGCATGGGTGATTGCACATATTGCACTTCACATTGAACTCTTCCAGTTCAGGAATGTTTGACATGATGTCAGTGAGTTTCTCAGCCCTGCAACCAAATCTGCACTGTGCAAGCGTGTAAGCTTCGAAGTTCATCCAACTTCCACATTGAGGTCTGTCCCTCACGCTCGTGAAGTTGCTCTAAGATCCACCATCCATCGTTGACGTGGAAATTCTCCGCAGCGTCGGCCGCTCTTGTCGCCAACAATGTGCCTTCCGTCACCTTCTTCTTGTCATCAGGTGAAAGACCTTTCAAGCCATACCTGTCACTCTATGCCTCTCAACGGCATTGGGCCTCCTTGCCCCCTCCTGGACGGTGTGAAGCTGCTGCAGGGCGGTGACAGCAAGACACCGTCGTAGCTCCCAAAGCTCCTCTTCACCTGCTCTCAGAAATCCTGACTGAGGAGGTCATGCTGTTCATCAAATTCTTTGTCCACGTAGGTACAATCAGCTCCTAGCTGTTGTGCAAACACTGCCAGGCCGTCACTTGGCCTACATGACACACTGTAGAGATACAAGAAGCGGATGGCCTTGCTGTCTGTAGCTGCAAGTCCCTCCACTGAATTCTCCGGCAGGTCGGGAAGCAGTAATTACTCCTTCTCCGCTTGCATGCACTCATCCGTCATCGTGGGTCAGTATGGTGGGCGTTTGCCCTTTCCACGACGTCCACGTCCTTTCGTGCCGCCTTTTGAATTCTTCACGACTCCTGGCGTCTGTAATTCGCATGTGGGCACCTGGAGCTCGGATGCGCCCGGAGACATCTGTCACACTGATGCGCTGTGTCCCACTGCTGTGTGTGCCAGATCCCTTGAGTGCTGTTGGGGCATTGACCACCATTGTATCCTGCGCAGATTGGGTACTCAGTTCTGTTGTGGATGTATTTTCCATCTTGTATGTTGTGCACCGCCGGTGCGGTTCGTGTTGCTGGGTCTGATCTGCTTCTCATTTGCCATCCTTGCTGGAGCCGGCGTGGTCTCTCTCTGCCCTGATGAGGCTGATGGGGCTCCACTCACCTTCGCATCGCCTTCAACAACTTCTCCAGGAGGGGTGGTCTTGGCTCATTCACCTCTTCTCTCCAAAAGGCTTCGTCTGACACAGCCTGCGCCCAGACTGAATTCCAAGGTCTGTTCTCGTCATAGTCAATGGTGCCGCCTGCTGCGTCTTGAGCTTTCCCTTCAATCTCTCCATGTGCTCCAGACGACACCTCACATCCGCCTGGTAAATCACTGACCAGACTTTGGGGCCGTAGTGCTCTACCATGCGTTCGATATGTGATCTTTATTTCTGTAAATGGCCCAGGTCCACTGCGTCGATCATGACGAGCACGGTGAGGAGCACGTTGTAGCTCCGCAGCCAGGTGCCAAGGTTGTTCGGAACATAGAGACATAGAGCTATACTGTCCTCAGGGTACCATCTCTCTTTCGATGTTGTACCCTGAGACCTTGATCCGCTTCATCAGGCCGACCCATAGAGGTGAGATGGATCAGCCCCCAGACAATTGTTCAGCTGTCGGCTCACAGTCCTTGGCCGGCCTCTCGCCTGCTCCGAAGACCGTCTCATAGCGACCATAGCATTTGACATAGTATTTGATGATCTCTCCGAGTTATCCACCTGGCTGATCACTGAGCAAAGCTTGATCCTTTGCCCTTGTGCAGAAGAGCTTTGCACCGTTGGTGGAGCTGCCACTGCGGGTGCAGCTTTTGCCACTGCCTTCAGTTCCTGCAACCTCAAGCCTGCCCCTGCCACAAGTTGACAGAGTCTAAAGAACAGCTTTGCCATCTCAGATTCTGCCATAGTTGGTGCTCTGGCTGGTCCACCTGCTACTGGCACAGTCCAAGTGGTCAACGTAGCTTCCAAGTCATCCTCTGAGAACATGCCTACAACCCTTGGCAGACTGGTCGGCTGCAGACCTAAATGTTTCAGAGATGAGCCAGGCACAGTTGTCTCTGCGAGATCATCGACTGCGTATCCTGCCCAATTCAGGACTGCCTTTGCATCTACCATCGCGGTCAGTTCATCTGCTGTCGGATTGCCGCCATAATCATAGGAACGACGCCGCTGCAGGCCACAGGCTGTCAACCCCACTACTAAGATGGCCAGGACGACACTGACCGCTGTACCCTCTGGCTTTTCCTCAAACAATTGGCCAGAGGGTATCACCAGGCTCATTCCCCACCCGCCGAGGATGACGGAGTCGCGTCAAGTTTCAGCAGGTGCCCTCTCTCTCTCTTGAGCCAAAATGGCACGAGAGAGGGTACCATTCCATGCCCACCCTGCCACCCAAACGCATCTCACGTGTTACTGTTCACATTACATGCTCTCTCCGCCAATAATGGCCAATACATGGTTCATAATTCCTGCATAATTAGAGGCTAATATATGAGAGAAAATACACGAAATTACTATGCCAGTGCCCAATTAGCCACAAGTATTTGCTATTAACCATCATCAGTTATTATACCACAATTATGGTCAAAGCGAGGTCATTATAATTCATCCGAATCCAAATATATGTTTAACGGTATATAATCTATCATATCTGATGGTTACACTCCCATGTTTCACATCATATGGTAGGATATTAACTATTATTTCGCTGTTTAGTGATTAAGTATTAACCGTCGTTACGGTGTCTAACCACTTAATCATCCATCATGTGCCATCATGAACATTGAACATCACGTTGTAATGAACAAATTCCTGTAACAATTCAACAATTATTAGATATGAAAATTCGAGTTGTCAATTGATTGGTTTTGTTGGGAAAATCTTCACCGGAAACCCTCCGATTTTCCCCCAAAAAATACGGATGGGCTTTCCTGTAAATGTTCCCTTCAACCAATCCCTAGTGCTCCAAGTACCCTCGGTGTTTAACCGCAAAAAGCAGCTCCAAATACAGTCGACTCAGAAGGTGTTTGGAGCCATAATCCATTGAAGTTAATCCATTGATATTATTAACCGTCACTCATTTCTAGTACTACTATTAACCATGTATTGAATCATTGGGAAAATGGAGGTACTGTAACTGTACCATATAAGGCCATATTTTGGGGGGATATTCCCTTACATAGGCCTACATGGGCCTTATATATGGTAGGTACCTCCAATTTGGGTTCCTGGAATGGCCATGTATTGAAGTTGGCATTTTCCAATTTTACGACCCCCCCGACCCCCCACGACTCGTAGCAATCGCGCCAAGTGTCGAGGCTGGTGTCGCAGGGGACCTGAAGCACAAAGGAATTGATAGGGTTGAATGGTAGCATTTATATTCGATTTATATATATATACATAGTTTTTGTTTATTGTACGTATGCATATACATATATATATAATATAAATATATAATTAGTGTGTGTGTGCTGGTGTTTATATGGTGATGATTATGATGTTTTGATGTATGATGGAGATATGATTTGGATTGATATATATATATAAAATGAATTGATATCATCCAAAAAAAATCTTGTGGGGGATTAATGTAGTAAACCCAATGCTATAAACCATGCCCAAGGTTACCACTTCTATTTTGGGTGCTAAAAACAGTCCTCAAATAATAGGTTTATTATTGGGATTCTCGCATTGATGGTGAATTTAAATGACTTATTAGGACATTTTTTTTATGGGGATATATGTTCGGGATATACAGTAATTGAAAAAATGAGACAACCGAAGAGTAGGCTCCATTCAAGCCGCAAGCACAAAGTATACATAATAGCTTTGTCCAAAATAACGATTCCAAAGCAACACCCAAGAATTGCCAAATATTGTTTGGTAAACCATCCAAGACCATGTAGAAAGCTATGACAACATGTATGGCTTTGAAAAAATGCTCCAAACCCCAGCGGCCTATGATTGTTGGAGAACAATGGGCTTCAATCGTGTCTCATTGGAGTGGCTGAGACGCTGGGCGTTTGCTTTGACTGCTTGGCTGCTTGGACCAAACCATTGAATTTTCGTTGTGGTTTCGTTTTTGTTTGGTGTGTGTGAGCAATCGATGCAATAGCCACACGGCGATCTTAAGAAAAAAAACATGTTGCCCGGAAGCTGTGATACCATCCAGCCGCTTTATGAATAATATTCATCCTGTCATGTCTTACATTCTGCGTGCATCCCCCCAAGGGAACGGCAACGACATCCAACATAATGTTTTACTGTCTATATATACCTCTTAGCCTTTCAGAGCAATAGACGTATATATGATACTGTGTGATTTTCATTGTCAGCTTAGGTCAGTGGCGAGGAGTCAACTTGAGTCAACCCACCCGCTTCAAGGTGTGTGCTATTGGGATTTTCTGTTGCTATTTTTGTTCTCCAGAGGCTCGCGCATGATCTGAATTCCTTCCAAAGCCGGAGGAGCTAAAAAACCTGTGTGCTTCAAGAAGGAGCACATCCTCCTCGGCCAGTTCTTTCAATGATTCCCCCAAAATCTAATCTTGCATTAGCAATCATGCCCTGTTCTTAGTCTTAGTTGTTAGAAAGTTAGTATAAACATGATCAATGGCAAACAACCAAGAGATTGAAATGCCCTTCACCATTCGCACCAATCGCTGTTTGCAGATGTGAGCTCGGCCAGTCTCTAGACATGGTCAACCTTAGATACCCAACATCTGCCTTTAGCTGGTTAGCAAACGTGTACGACGTATCTTTTTTTTTTAGATTTTGGTTTTTAAACAATTACCAGGGACTACACTACTCTTTACCAGTTGGCTTATATCCATTTTTGAAGTTAATTCACCACAGTTTTGTTGACTACCCTCAAATACTTTGTGCCATAGCCATCCATAGCCATGGAAACAGAGCATGTTTTATAGATACAATAAATCATCAAACTATTGCTGGGCCATGGCTTCCACATCCATTGCTATCTATCCATGTTTGTTTACCCTTGCCACATCTATCGCTTTGATGGCCCAGCTGCATCCGTTGGGAGCGTCGTGGAAATTTGGCCAATAGCTGGATCTTCTTGCTATCCTCGGTGCCAGCCCTTTGGGGCGCAAAGGGAAGGGGATATGGTACATGGCCATCACCACAAAACACATTGAATATGATCTATATGTGTGCATATATATATATTGATTGATTGTTTAGCCAATTTTAGCCAGCATGATTTATCATTGTTTTCATTGATGGTCAAATTCCTGAGTGAACAGCTACCTAGTTTTTTGTCCTTCATGAACAAACACTCAGCCCAGGCAGCTGTGACCGGGTCCTCTGGGGATCTAAGTTGGCCCGGTTTGATATGTTTGATATTGTAAGTTTGTATCAGTCACAATGATCCGAAATGATGAAAAATGCCGGCGCGGCCCTGTTTTTCCACGGCCACCTCTTCTTCCGCCGAGGTTCCTGCAGTAAGGCATCTAACTTCAGCTCGAGTTTCCGCATCGTCTCTTCCAAGAAGAACCTGCTGAAACAGGTATGGCAGGACGATTCCCAGGGCCCAGGGCGACCGTGAGAAACGTAACATATCACTCTAGGAGCATATATCCCTAGAAGAGTGGAATACATATTTGACCAACAACTCACGAACTCAAGACACATGGCAGCACACATGGCCAAAATCGTTAAAGACATATGACAGTACAAAGGCCAAACAAAGACATCAATATTGGGATCGAGCTGCAATCGAATTTGGACTCTCCAGAAAGAACAACCTGACGAAGAATTACCTCCTTTCATAAGAAACAATCATGGAGTTTACTATGAATTTCTAAACCCTTAAAATCTTCTGCAATGGCGTTTAGCATAGGCATAGAAGTCACTACTCTTTCAAATTGAATCTGGCTGTGGCAAATAAACGCACACGGATAGATATGGATAGGTCGGCTCTTTCATCAGTTGTTTTCCGGCCATCGTCGTGGCAAGAAACTCCAGGGTCGTCTGCTGCGTGCGGTTCATCGTGTTCGTCTCGTTCTTTGTGTTTGTCTCGGCACAGTCCTGGGGGATCTGGGACCATCTAGTGCTTATGTCATGCCTTATTTTGAAGCAAAGTGAGCCCCAAACGTATCTCAAATATGTGAAATATCAATGGAAGGATTAGTTGACACCCACACGTGTATGTCCTTCTATTATCAATCCCTGGTATATATAATTTTGTTGGTGGGCACTCCTGTTGCATCCTGTTTTTGATGAGTTGGGATTGGAATGGAATGTGAATGTTACCGCAGCATGTATGTTCATCATTTCCATCTCTAATAGGTACAAGTACGTATAATTTGGGACAAAGCCAAAATAGCACAACACGATGCATCACCAGGCTTCTTCCAACTTTGGAGCGAAGAAGATTGGCACCTAATCTAGGATGCCAGCAACAGGAGAATGCAAAGGTAAGGTGTGCAACATCTAAAGGCAATGCTGCTGTAGTAGGTGCAACAAATCTAGGTATATACAAGCGAGGTACCAGTGTTCAGCTTACAGAACAAACATATTGGACAAATGCATTTTGTGCAAGTCTTTGTGCACACCTATCCAGGAGGGAAAAGCAACAACAAACATCCAGCATCACTAACATGAATCTTGAGGGATCCAACTTGCTGAGTACACACTTTACCCCGAAATCATACTCCAAATGGGAATGGATCTATCTCACAAGGTGCTTGGAGGAATGGACATGGGGATCCCAGTGTGATGCTGCCGCCGCTTGGAAAAGAATTATGTTGCAACCAGTAGTGTAGGTTGGATACAGTTGGAAGTTCACTCCCAACAACTGCAATATAGCAATGAGGCGCACTGTTTTTACCAAGGGATCTACAGGCTACAGGGCATTAAACAAATCCTTCTGAGTTCGTTATCCCTGCTCTGTGTTGTGAAATCGTTCATTTGACTATATATACCGAGTCATGGCCAACCTTAAATATTGATTCCTCCATTGGGAACGCTACTAAACAAGGATCACTCTCCAGTAAACTAACAAAGCTTTGGAAATCAGGGCTTCCCAATTGGAAATCATCTGACAAACAGTGGATTTTCCCGGATTTTCCGCATCTATGTCTGTTTACTGGAGGATAATCCTTGACTTTAGTCCACATATTTTTCCTTGCTTCACACCCATGTTTGCTGCTTAGATTATATGCATCCTCCTGACGGCATGTGCTGACCTGTAACAGGTGTCCTGTAGGGCTTCACTGACAAGTCTTAGTTAGCGCTGGGGGATGTACAAGTTACATGGGTAAGGATCAAGAAGAGATAGTGACAGCTAGTGATCATATCATCAGTGATGCTCATCTTTTCAATCAAATGGTCCCACAAGTATTGGCCCATTAAACTATAACTATATGTGTATAGACGATATATAGATATATGTATATGTAGGGTGTTACGTTACATTTCATCACACTACACATTGCACATTAGTCACATTGTATATGGCATAGGTATATACTGTATATATACATATCTATATTATACATACATACTGTAGATATATGATAGGCACGTTATCATGTGCTTGGGAAATTCAATTCGTAGCTCCAACTAGGTATCCATGGCTTGGATATCCCTAGCGCCCCCGCTCCCTCCAAACCACTGGATGTTGAGAGCAGTCAAACGACGTACTGCTCCAAACCACTGGACAGCATAATTGGCACACACATACACATATATATATATACACACATACATATACATATACATATAGATGAATAATTACTAATCGAAGGAAGTTTAGAAGTCAAACTTCCGACAGTATGGGCAGATGAAAAGCAGAGCAGGGAAGAGGCAGAGAGAAGAGAAAGATTAGAAGAAAGAAGAATAAGAAGAAAGATGCAGATGCGTGAAAAGGTAGGAAAGTCGTGAAACACTGTGTTTTTCCAATGATTTGGGGCTCCGGAGGGTCGAAAAGTAGGCTCGCTAAAGCGGCGGGTGCGGAGCCAGCTGGCCAGATGAGAGATGAAGCATTGCACGCCGGCGCGAAGCACATTTGCAAGTCAAAATGTACAAAACACTTGGTGCTCGGAGCACTTTTGGAAGTTGAGATGTCGAAAAAGTGCATGCTGTTGTGGCGCGAAGCACATTTCCAAGTCAAAATGTACAAAGCACTTCAGCGTCGGACCTCTTTTGGAAGTTGAGATGTCGAAAACGTGCACGCCGTTGTGGCGCGAAGCACATTTCGAAGTCAAAATGTACAAAACACACCATTCTCGGACCACTTTTGGAAGTTCAGATGTCGAAAAAGTGCATGCCGTTGTGGCACGAAGCATATTTCCAAGTCAAAAGTGCAAAAAACTGACGGGTACGGAGCACTTTTGGACGTTCAGATGTGCTTTCGTGGCAGGCGCAAGGGATTGTGCACCTTGGCAAAAGTGAGCAAAACGTGAGGGTTTTGTGGCATTTCCAAAAACGCTGCGCTGATTTCCTGAGAGGGGTTGCATTTTGGAGCATCAGATCTTCAGGTTTGCTGAGATGATTTTGCGTGACAGGCGCGGCACGTCGTATGACCTGGCATCAATTTTTCGTGGCAGGCGCCGTACTTTACACAGGTGGAGTAAAAAAATCGCAAAACGCATTGGTACGAGTCTGTCAGCTCTGCACTCAACTTTCCATTTTTGAAGGACATCTCGCAGAATGCTTCGTTTTTGATGGCTTGCACTTCGGAAAATGAGAAAGTCTCGCAGAATTGCTTCGTTTCGGATGTTGTCAAGTTCAAAAAATGAAGACGTCTCGCAGAATTGTTCCGTTTTGGACGTTCTTATGTTCAAACATTACGGAAGTCTCGCAGAATTTCTTCGTTTTTGATCTTGCAGATAGATAGATAGATAGATGGATAGATGGATAGATGGATAGATGGATAGATGGATAGATGGATAGATGGATAGATGGATAGATAGATAGATAGATAGATAGATAGATAGAATTAGATAGATAGAATTAGATAGATAGAATTAGATAGATAGAATTAGATAGATAGAATTAGATAGATAGAATTAGATAGATAGAATTAGATAGATAGAATTAGATAGATAGAATTAGATAGATAGAATTAGATAGATAGAATTAGATAGATAGATAGATAGATAGATAGAGAGAAAGAAAGAAAGAAAGAAAGATAGATAGATAGATCGATAGATAGATAGATCGATAGATAGATCGATGGATAGATAGATCGATAGATAGATCGATAGATAGATCGATAGATAGATCGATAGATAGATCGATAGATCGATAGACGTACAGATAGATACATAGACACATAGACAGATAGTTAGATACCAAAGTAGAAAGATAAATAGGTAGATAGATACATAGACAAATAGACAGACAGATAAACGGATAGACAAATAGATAGAGAGACGGTTTTATCGATAGATAGACGGAGAGAGAGAGAGAGAGAGAGAGAGATAGAGATAGATAGATAGAAAGATAGAAAGATAGAAAGATTGATAGATAGATCGATGGATAGATAGATAGACAAAGAAATAAATAGATAGATAGACAGATAGACCACTAGGTAGGTAGGTAGATAATCAGAGAAAGATGGATAAACAGAAAGAAAAAGAGAGAAAGAGAAAAAAGAGAGAGAGAGAGAGGTCAAGCACCTTTCAGTCCATCAGTGGCTTCGCTCTGCCATCCCTGATTCACAACAACCAACCTCTCCTATAAGTTTCCTATTTTTGAAACTTCCGCCACCGCCTTGTGCGGTACTACTGGTACAGCATGTGATTAGTTTATTTATACATATTCCCTCCAGTAATCAAACGTGAAGAAAATCCATGAAAATCCAGCCTTGCCTGGACTGATCTGTTGGGCTGCTGCAGCTCCTCCTCGTCCTCCGGCTCGTCCTGAAACTCCGGAAATTAAGTCGTTCAATGGACACATATGGGAACTACAAGTGGGATCTTGCTAACCTCGAGATTTATGGATTCTGACTATTTTAGTCGTTATGCAATTATTATGCAATTTACATCAATTTACCATGAAACATGTGAGCTAGCTAGCACGGTCACGGTGCGCTTTCTATATCCGTTCAATCTACTGGATGGTATTTCGCCTACTGCTGCACATCCAAATTGGTTTGGCGGCTTGGGATTGTTGTTTTGAGCCATCGTTGGTTGTCAAATCGGATCATCATCGTTAAATGGAACATGTTGGAAAACGTTGAACAAAAAACCTAAGCAGCACATGCGATGTCTGCAAAAAACTACCCTCTGGTAAACTACTGTGACAGGTTGCTATGGAAAATCACCATCTGATTAGGCAAATCAACCATCTATAAATGTGCCATGGCTTCAATAGCTGTAAGAAATTGAACCGAGAGGGTAACCCATTTTCCACCCATTTTCCACCCATTTGAAGGTGATATTAATGGATGATTCATGGGATTTAAATGGATTGGATCGTCCTTCAGCGGCACAAGGTCCAGTGCGACTTCCTATCGCAGCGTTTCACCCGGCGAAACGCAGCGGAGCGTTTCACAAAAGGCGTCGAAAGGGGCCGGGGATCGGCCCTGGAACGCTACGTACAAAAAATAGCAAAAATGCATCGCAGAAAATACCGGAAGATCATGAAGATCAATTTGTTTGAGTTGTTTTTTGATATTGCGGGACGCAATCGCGCAAAGAACACATTGCTTATTTCTCAGTGGGTGCAGCATCCTTTTTTTCCATAGCCTCCAGTGATTTGACCTGGCTTGCAGTATCTCAATCCCGTTGAAAGTGTGGATTTGCCCATGATAAAAAAAATGACCAGAGGGTACGTACTCGTAAGGTCGAACTTTGCACCCATCCAAACCCATCGAAACCCATCCTATTGCGCCTGCATGAGTTCAGACCCTGTCTCGGAATTGAAATCACTGCGGGAATCCGTTGATTCTGCAACGCGCCGCCTTGCACATGATGACTGAAGTAAAGAACACAGTTTTCAGGCAGCCTATGTAGGAGTTTCAACAAACATTGGACGTGCAGCAAAACCATGTGTAAAACAAACAGATTAAAGATTCGCACAGAATATCAACAGAAATTGCAACCTTCAGCAAATAACCGACTTTTTCCACATTCCAAGGCGCTCAGCCATAGCATGTCATAGTTTATCATCGAAATATCACGTACAAAAACCCCCAAAAAAATAAACAGCTGTCTTTCTTCAAGTCCATGGCCCAAAATAACATAATCCCCATATATGGTACCAACATGTTTCAATTTTTTTCCTGATTGACGTTTAAAGAAACACGCTTGTTGGTTAAATCACCATTACCTTTAACTATCATTGTGAGTCAAAAGCGCTATAATTCACCATCATTAATGGTACATAATCCCAAAGTCTTTTCGTAAAATCATGGTGATCATGGTGAACTCACCAATAAATCCTCATGTTCCATCATTTCTTCCCGGTTGAATCATCATTTTTGCATCCTTTAGCTGGTGAAATTCCCAGCCTGGCCCACGATCCCTCGCCTGATGGCCCCCAGCTTCTCCCGTGGCACTATTGGAGTAGTCGGAGCCGCTGGAACCGCCATGGAGGTCCTGGCCGGCTCCCGCTGCAGCTGGCGACTGAGGTCGTCAAGGCGTGCGGATAACTCGTTGAAGCACTCCTGAGCTGGGATGAATTGAGGTTTTCTCGAGGCTTTGATGGCGATATTTTATGGCGGTGCCGGCAACAATTAGGGTGTTCTTAGGGTTTTATGGTGGTATAATCAACAAATATCAACAAACATATCATTTTATGTGGGATTATGTGGGTACAACCAGCAAAAATGGAAATTTATCCAATGAAGAATGGATAACTTATTATGCAGGTGGGATTTATGAGGCACACCAGGCCGCTAGGATCCAGTGAATACCCTCCGCGAGTAGCTATACATCGACAATTTTGCGCCGCTCAGCAATAGTTCGATGATTTAGAGGGTTTTTTACGGGGGAAATAACAAAAATGGAGATTTACCCACTGAAAAATTGATAATTTATGGGGATATAAATAACCAATAGTTCAATGATTTACTCTTGAAACATGTTTCTAGCAATTTCTTGCCCATATTCCAGGGCCGAACATATTCCATGCCAAAATAGCTGGGAAATTTCAGGGAATTGCGAAGACCCCTTTCAGGTGAAATTTGTATTTCATACAGTTTGCCAAGTACTCCTTTTCTTCTGGCACGTACGTTGTCGACTACACATGTTCTTCCGCAAAGAAGATCCTTACTTTCAACAATTTCTGGAAATGTCATAATTAATAATGTTGAGCTTTCCAAAAATGGATGAATAATGTTCTTATGGGAATTTGTCATCTACACTTTTCAGGATCTCAAAACCCAATTCATAAGCTTTAAGCTTATGTTCTGGCACGCTTGGCTGGCCTTTCACCAGCAGCGCCATCCCCATCTTTCTTGACATCTTTGTGGCCCCGCAAAGAGCCCTGCACAACAGGATCTCGGAACACAAATCATCGACGATCCTGTTTTCTTCCGTGCAAACTAATTCCACCGATAGAGTACGATGCCACCCCTGGAGTGCGCTAATTTTCTGGAATGCGAAAATAAAACAGTATGCATGGCCCCCTTCGACCTTCCCCAGGATCCAACACCAGTTTTTTCCATCATATACCAGAAAATTATCACATTTCACCCTGCTGAGCTTTGTTTTTCTTTTTTTTTGTCATTTTTGGCCAAAATGGCCAGGAATGCGATAGTATGTGAAAATACAGACGTCTCACGCGAAACCGCTACCTTGCCCATATTCCAGAAAACGTGATTCCAGGCGATTTTAGCCAAAAAAAAAACGAAAAAAAAAAAACAGAAAAAAAAACGCAAAAAACGAAAAATCACCGAGTACGAAGATTTTATGGAGCGCGAAGATCTTGCAGAGTGCGTGGATTTTATAGTATGTGCACGTCCCTAGCTGTGGAGTGCGATGCCCTCGCTGGAGTGCGAAGGCTTTGTGGAATGCGAAGACTTCCGAGTATGCGTGGCTGGTATATAGAGACCACATAGGGAAATTTCGGGGCCAGAACCAAAATTCCAATCCCAAAGCCAGCCCAAACTTCCAGGGACACACCAGTGGGTTCTATTTTTCCGAGTTCACCTTGGGTGAGGCCCCGGGGAAGAAACTTTCTAATTTTTACTCAGCCAACCTTTAAAAACGTTACCCTTGACAACCCTGTCCTTCTTCGGTAGACAAATGAAGAAACTTCCTTATCAAAGCAGCCTTCAATTCATTCAACGTCCACAGCTGCTTTGGAACGACATAGGGGATAGAAAGCTGTGGAGGGGCATTCAGTGATTCGCCGTGGCCCAACTGTTCCCTCCAGATTGAGCTGAAATGCCTATCAAAGTAACATACCAAAACCCAGGTCTGGAGTACGATGAAAACATGGTATGCGAAGATTTTCTGAATATGGGAATGTTGCCTCTAGAATGTTGATTTCCAAGGCAAACTCGTAAAATTATTACAAGAAGAGAAATTGAGATCCACTATTGGACGTTTCTGTGTGATGTTAGGCCTATCAGTAGAACCACTTTTGGATAATCTTGGATGCCAATGCCGGCGAAATGGTTTGTAAGCAATTACTAGTATGTACTTGGAAGTGCTAGTTAACCAGGATCTATCAGGAATCATGTTTGACCTTCATGGGCCCAGCCACAAACAAATTGATCCAGCCACTATATATGTATATTATATAGCTCGAAAAACCGGCCACTCCTTCGTTATGGCCACAAATACTCTTTGAACACCTTTGCTACGAAGTTCCT
Organism: Cladocopium goreaui; assembly: GCA_947184155.2. Classification (NCBI taxonomy): domain Eukaryota; class Dinophyceae; order Suessiales; family Symbiodiniaceae; genus Cladocopium; species Cladocopium goreaui. The sequence continues at coordinate 40,117 of CAMXCT020001324.1, forward strand.
GAGTTTGAGATGTTTAACAAATGCCAAACACCTGAACCCCACTGATGTGACTGGAAACGCCGGATGCGGAGAAAAGCTTCAGATTGGGTGTAGAGTTCATCTTTCCTCTCATCTTCCTTCCAACCCCCAATGATGATGACATACGATGGTGGTCGGGCAAGTTGTTCTATCTTCTCATTTATCACCCCCCAAAACAATATCGCAACCCCAAAATAGATGCAAGCTGGAAACCTTAAATTCTGGGCTAACTGTTTGATAATATAGTATAATTTATGTTTCTATCTTGTCAGTTAATCTCATCAGTAGAAATTTACGTTTCTATCTTGTTGGGCCCTCGCCCAGTGTCAGCGGAGAGCTCAATCATATCTTCCTGAAGGTGCATGGTGTGCCTTGGCACCGCCATCTGGGGGATTCAAGCCAAACCAGTGAGAATAAGTCGGGGATATTTCATCACTCAGGTACCTATTATTAAACCATTATCATCATTATATAATTATATAAAAATGTAACTATGACTGAACATCATGGTGATGACTGTTGACTATTCATCTTTTTACTCGAACCTCCGTAAAAGTGGTGATCTAATCACTTCTTTTGGGGGGATCAATCTGCTGGTTTCATGGGATAATTTCTCCAAAGGTTCCGCAGGTGAAGCCCCAAAACGGTAAAGCCAGGTTGATGTCTTGGGCAAACACCATCGACCGCTTGGGGGATCCTGTCGCAATGATGCCAAGTTTTGTTGCTCCACATATCTTTGATTCAATGCCTGGTTCTAAAAAAAATGTCCCATCATTTCCCAAGGTAGTATACCAAAACAAGCACGAATGATCCTTGTAGTCCTTGTGTAATTGCGAAAAAATGGAAATCATCCCTGAAACGTCTCCAAGTGATCTACCAAAGGCTGACTTTCCATAGCCTTCTCCTGGATTTGTGGGCTTCTCAGCTGGCACCATCAACAGGTCTTCAGGATTGCGACCAAGACTCAACATATTGTACTTGATGAAACCTTGGTTTTTTGCTGCAACCATCTGCTGGTTGCACCTCTCCCCCACCTACGCGCTAGAAAGTCATGCTTGGGGGTTGAATTCAACATGGAACTAAATGCACCATGTTCCCCAGTTATGTTTTCCCTTACCAGCCTGGGCATCCCAATCATTTCGCGTGTTGGATTGTGAGGCTGTTTTATACCCCATGTCTTCTAGGCACCTCTCCCCATGGTTGCCAGAAAAAATCCCCTGAGTCCTTCTGAAATTCCATGATGTGTTAGCCAATATACTTCCCCAAAAAGATTGGGAACAAACACAAACACCAACACCAACACATCGTGGAGATTCACTTTAAGATTTCTTGGGACATCCATAAATCCATGGCTAAACTAGGAAAACAAATAAGCAAAGTCGTTGTGTTTCGATGGAGGTGTTCCTCCATTGTTAAATGGTGGACAATTGACCCACTCAAATCCCGTGTTCCTGGGTTTATGATGATTTAATCAAACTCCAGATTGCTGGTCAAAATTAAAAGAAACCATAAGACACCCAAGATTTACGCCCGGAAGATCCCAAATGATTCGCCGCAAGCCTCTCATCGGCCCTGGAAAGGCGAGCTGCGGGGTGCTGTCTTGGAATCATGCGCCCAACGACTCAAAGGACCGATGAACCTTGTCAGCGGTCACGATCATCTAATCTTATGGGGAGGAGGTTTATATATAGGTAACCTATAGGTATACATAGGTATAGTAACAAACAGGAACACATTATCCACAGGTTCATTAGCGTTAGCTGTTGCATACATCAGATAGCCACTGAGGGTTGTAGTAGTAAGGTATGCCAAAGAAGACTGCTGCCCTCCCGGCTCAAACTACACCAGCTATAAGAGTCGCTAGAGTTGTGGTTCAGTGGCCATTCTCACACCAGCAAGAACTACAGGAAAGCGGGGTAATAGCTTCAATAGATGATCATGACATACCATGTCCAAAGAAAACCGTGCCAAAACAAACCAAAAATAGCCACATTTGAAACATCAACGGCGCCGCTTGGGTACTTCAACATCTCCATACGATGGCTGCCAAATCTCCGAAGTTTGATGCGGCCGAAGGACTCTGCGGCTTCGATGGTCCCAGATCCGTCGCTGTCGATCATTTGGAACAACTGTTGCAAATCGTTCCTCAGTCATGAGTCATTGTGGTTTAACCAGCAAAAAAATGATTTTGTAATCAACAAAATGTTACTTAAGGCAATTTATTCAGCTAAATTGGATGATTATCCTGCTCAGCCAGCAGAGCAATTGCAGAAATTGCATCTCATATCTGAACTGATGCTATTTCATTTTTGCTAAAACAAAGTTATGTACCCTCCCGTAATCACACACGGCAATGAAACGTTTTACTTCGATTATTTTCCTCTTCAAACCTCTATTTACATAGGATTTCCCAGCCAGCCATGTTTGATTCACAAAGGATAGATAAACTCACCGGTCCTCCTCGGTTGAAACCTATACGATCTGGGAGGAGCTGCACTATAGTTGAATAGCTGCATCCCATTGCAAGAACAAGTGCATCCGATGGGATTTCAAAGGGATTTTAATGGGATTTCTGATGGGACTCAATGGGATTTCGTTTGCAAAGTTCGTTTAGCTCAATAGGTGAATTATATGTCTTATGGTGATGATACTGGGTGTATTTTGGGCCAACAGAAAAAATAATACTAAACGTATGTTATACTATGGAGAGGGATTAGAGCAGCTCAAAAACACCCAAAAAACAAAAAGACTACCGCACAATTCAAATCAACAATGAGGAATTGCAAACAGCCGAATATTAAAACAATTACTTTACTTTGAGTGATCCCCACTGTGAAAAAACATTGTCAGAGTTTCTGACATCTCATCTGGAAGTCTATATAATACACTACCTTAAATAAACTTAGACCTAGAAAAGCAATACCACTAAACAAACATAGACCTAAGGGGGTAGCCTTACCATACACGTGAGCAACGAAAAAAACAGGCTGCAACTCAGATTTCAGCTAACATAGACCTACAAAATCCAGCCATGTTGGCTATCATGATACAAAACATGGAAAAATGGAGGCATGACAGCTTGATTGAAATGCATTTACATACCTGCACTTTGCAACGCAACAGCTGTGAAGACCACAAACGTAGACCTGATCACCTGATTCATACCTGATGTTTGGGAGCATTTGGCATTGTGCAAGGTTTCACAGCAAATTTCAATTAAATCTATGTTAGTATACTTCCATCACCAGTGACGTCTTAGCTTCTAACAATTCTTGTGCTTCACATGCTTCTACACACTTAACCATGGTCAAAGCAATTTGGAGTTGCAAACAAAGATCTAGTACGGTAAATCCATGGACTTGTGGAAAATTGCCCTTTTATAGATGATTTTCCCATAAAACCTCCATTTATAAGGGATTTTCCATGGCTATGTTAGTCATAACCAGATGGTACCCCCTAGTAAACTAACATAGACCCTGAAAATCACTATTTTTTAATGGAAATGAATCTTCCAGCCCCTGTCTGCCAGGGTCTATGTTAATATACCAGAGGGTAAATCCATGGATTTGCGGAAAATGGCACATTTATAGATGATTTTCCCATTAAAACCTCCATTTATAAGGGATTTTCCATGGCTATGTTAGTCATAACCAGATGGTACCCCCTAGTAAACTAACATAGACCCTGAAAATGACTATTTTTTAATGGAAATGAATCTTCCAGCCCCTGTCTGCCATGGTCTATGTTAATATACCAGAGGGTATATGGCATCTGCAGAACCTAGGGATCCTCACCTGGCAGGTGGGGAAGAACTCCAAACATGTCCACCGTTGTTTCACCTTGTAGGTTCAACATGGACATTCAGAAGAGGCCGTCGTCACTTGTATTTTTTCGCATGGTGAGAATCTCAACAAATGGGGGGTCAAAGCCCGGTCAGACCTCTTCTGTTCAGGATTACTCGCTGGTGTCCACAAACGCAGCAAGCTGGGAAATCCCGAACTAAATGAAGGTTTGAAAGGGAAAATCATCGAATGCAACGGAGTGGTTTTCCATTGCCATCCCCAGAGAGTTGGTGTAATGTAGTAAAACCCAATGAGCACCTACAATTTGAGAAGGTTTATATCATGTTAATTCATTTCATGATAATGGGGTCATAAGTATATTAATTATAAATGGTCATATTGGTGATGGTGTATAATTTTTGTCTTCGCCCACCAGTCATTTTTTAGGTATCGAATGGATTGACCCATCCCCATATTGCGGGATGATGTTGGGGTCACCAAGGATGTTCCAACAGATAGATCCACCGCTGACAGATCCACCACTGCTGACGTCCGCCAAAGGGTCTCATCTATATCCATCACACGCAAACGGCTCTGAAAGGCTGCATCGGTACGTGCGCCTGAGGGGTGGAAACAAAAACATCTGCGCTTGGAATTCCAAACATGGCAGGGTGCAAAGAAGAGCACAACGGATGCGTTTCACTTATTTACCAAACCTAATATTCTGGGATAGTTGCCCCAAGCCTTGGCAGTGAGGTCGCTGTAATTTACAGAAATGTGTTGGATGCTTGCAATTACCGAGTAGTTTGAACGGAACGGCCACTACCCTCAGGGAGGTCAGCAATTTCATGGTCATTGTCCCAGATGTCACTGAATCACATGTGTTACAGGTAGGATCATTTAAACAAAAACAGGAAAACCTTCTTGAGGGGTGCTTCAGAAATGACAGTCTAAAACAGAAAGGCACTGAAACATACTGAAACCACAATAATATCAACACATCACTTCCCCCCGCAGAATGCTCAACTACATCGACCCCATGATGTGATAAATTTGCTTCGGGCCACTTGCTGGCTGGGTATTCTATATGCCTGCCGAGTTGGTTGTTGTTTTGTTTTCATGTTTGCTTGTTTACATTCCCATTTTTTCCGGTCAAATCCCATTGTTTTTGTTGATAACATGCTGCAATAATGTGGCCACCTTCACACTAGGTCTTGTTCTTCTCGTTAATCTTTCCCTCGCCTATTGGAGCCATGCAAAACACCCCTATCCCATCCCGTACTGGTTTGTGAATCCCTATTGTGGCTTGGCACAGGGGTTGGAGATGCCCTGCTGTTAGGATTGTGAACATCACTCTCAAATAGTGAAGTTATGATATCATCCCGAATCATTAGTTGGGGGATGTGGAAAATGAGAACATTTAATTTAGATAACATACATGTACCAACTCCTGTAGTTTAAATCCCCATCATATCCCAATTACATTCCCACAAAGCCTATGATATTCCGACCATATATATATATATTAATATTATATTATATTAAATAATATTTAAATATTATGCCGATTATATCACTTTTCCCATTGATATCCCATTATCCCGTGTGTTTCCATTTTTTCTGACTCAGTTGCCCATCGTCTCCCAGCCTGCGACCAAATCTTCTAAGGTGAGTTGTCCGGTGCCGTCCTTGTCGATGCGCTCAAAAATCTGACGCCGGACGCGGGCCATGGGCGACACAACTCGTAGCAGAAAAGATGGAGCTTTCCGAGGAAAACATGGGAAACCAGGGGAACATTCAGAAATACGATGATATATATATATATATATTATAAATATTTAATAGATTAATTAAAATAGTAACCCCAGAAAAATAAGCAAAACACCAATTTACCACGGTTTTCTATAGAATCCTACTTTTCTAGCTCATATCGATATGGTATCAAAGTCAAATTTCCTTCAGTCAAATCATCTTCAGTAGAGTCAGGTTGCTCTCATCATGCCGGCACTATTAGCATTTGTTTTTCCATTAAACATCCAATTCAAATGCAAATGAAAATGAAACACAATGACATTTTTTATTGACACCTTCTTTGTGGGAATGTGTGCCGAGTATTGATCAGTTATATAATAATTGTACATATTCTTCAATGAAAACGTTGTGCGTGAGTGTATTTGGTTATAAAATATAGCTACGTAAACATACATTTACATATGTATCTGTGAATGTATACATATGTATTGTATATGTTTAAAAAAAAACTATAATTAAATATAATATAAAATAATACAATATGATATAATATAATATTATTATATAATATAATATGATATAATGTATTATAAAAAACAAATAATATAATATAGTAAAATATAGTATAGTATAGTGTTTGTACCGGCAGGTTTGTCATTGGCGGGGCACACGGCGTTTCAAGCGCATTGGCAGGTGGCAGGCTACGCGTGCAGGTCAAAAAAAAACAGTTCGAACTTGTCAAAAACATCCCGGCGGACCTGGCACCGGCCCATGATTGCTTAAAAATTCTTGTTTCGCTGTGGCGCCAGCTCGATTTCATGTGGGAAACAACCATGAAAAAAAACATCCGTTTTAGTGTGGTTTGCAACCCTTACAGGGCTTTGTGCTTCAAAACCCGGCGAACGATCAAAGTGGCCTTTTCTCTTCACCGCATGAGAGATCTTACAGCTTCGCCAGTGGCGGTCAGCAAGTCGAAGCCAGTGTGTTCCCATCTCCATTGGTGACTTCGAATGTATTTGAACAACAAACCATTGCGTTTGCCTTGGACTTGGGAACGAATGCTGTCTGGAATTGACTTTTTCATCAATTTCCAGTAGCGTAGCGTAGCCTCCCATCATGTCTTGCAGTAGAGACGAATGCGTAGCGTAGCATCACATCATGTCTTGCAGTAGTGACGAATGCTATCACCCCCACCCACGACCCCATGCGTAGCGTAGCCTCCCATCATGTCTTGCAGTAGTGACGAATGCGTAGCGTAGCATCACATCATGTCTTGCAGTAGTGACGAATGCGTACCGTAGCCTCCCATCATGTCTTGCAGTAGTGACGAATGCGTAGCGTAGCCTCCCATCATGTCTTGCAGTAGTGACGAATGCGTAGCGTAGCATCACATCATGTCTTGCAGTAGTGACGAATGCGTAGCGTAGCATCACATCATGTCTTGCAGTAGAGACGAATGCGTAGCGTAGCATCACATCATGTCTTGCAGTAGTGACGAATGCGTAGCGTAGCATCACATCATGTCTTGCAGCAGTAGTGATGAATGCGTAGCATAGCATCACATCATGTCTTGCAGTAGAGTCAGTAGAGACGAATGCGTAGCGTAGCATCACATCATGTCTTGCAGTAGTGACGAATGCTATCACACCCCACCCCACCCCACCACACCCCAATTTGTGGGCCGGTAAAAGGTCCGTCTGCAAAAACATCATGTCTAGGTATGTCTAAGTATGTCTTACAGCAAACTGTTTAGGAACAACTCTGTTTGAACTCATATCCCCTTGTTCTTGTGTAATCTCACTGTCAGTTCATCTATATCTGGGTAAATTATATTAATTCACTAACCTGAATTATGGGATGATTCCCCTTACTAACCATGATTTCCAGTGAGGTCGCAGTGAGGTCGTTATAATTTACCCATATATATATATACACTATATTCTATTATATTATATTCGCCCTGCTGGGATGCAGGTGGCAGGTGCCAGGACTTCAACAATCATTGGTGGCGGGAACCAGCTGGAAACGTACCAAAATAACATAGCCATGGAACATCACCATTTTAAATAGGTAAATCCAGGTAAACTATCTATAAATGGGTCATATTTCATGGCTATCTTAAATAACCAGAGGGTAAATCTATCAGCATCATAGATTGGGAATCAAGGCTACTCCCTCGGACAATGTTTGTCGCAGGGACGGAAGGGGAACATACAGCCCACGGGCCCGCTTCCAGACATGAATCATATTGTAGAGCGTCACTAGGTGAACCATGGTTTACAGGGGAAAAGCATATGTTTAGATAAAATGGCGAATCAAAAACAACAAATATAACTAGGCAGGGTCTGTTGCCCACTTCTTTCTGCTTTTCTTCTAATCAATCTACGCTACTGGCAATTTTTGGTTTCACACATCTTCCCACATCACACACACATATCACATCACATCACATCACATCACATCACATCACACATCACGCATCACACATCACACATCACACATCACACATCACACATCACAATCACCTGCCTCCCTGACACATATCCTTCGATAGTTAAGTCACGCGGCTAAAGCTTCCTACAACTTTGACAGGTCGGCTTCCGTTTTGCTGAAAAGATCGACTTCTTTGGGCTTGGGGGCCTTGCATGCCTGAGTTACCAGTTACCCGTAAAGATATACCATGTTTTCTGGTTAGAACCGGGTGCCATCTTGTACACATATATATGTATATGTATATGTAAATCATTATTGCAGTTTGTATCTGCATTAAAAAACTATTCATGCTTATACCTACCTACATACATACATACATACATACATACATACATACATACATTACTTACTTACTTACTTACTTACTTACTTACTTACTTACTTACTTACATTACTTACATACATACATACATACATACAAACATACATACATACATACATACATTACTTACATACATACATACATACATACATACATTACTTACTTACTTACTTACTTACTTCCTTACTTCCTTACTTACATACATACATACATACATACATTACTTACATACATACATACATACATTACTTACTTACTTACTTACTTACTTACTTACATACATACATACATACATACATTACTTACTTACTTACTTACATACATACATACAAACATTCATACATTACATACATACATACATACATACATACATGCATGCATACATACATACATACATACATACATACATACATTTCATTGATTCATACATACATACACACAGACATACACTCATACATACATACATACAAACATACATACATGCATACGTACATACATGTATACATGTATACATGTATCTATCTAAGTCACCACCTTGTCTAGTCATATTATATCATATTATGTTATATCCACTTGCATTCCAGTGAACCATAAGATATCTCTTGTTGAAGGGGCAGTTCAACTTGTTTGCCTCATCTCAAACAGCACACGACTAATTATAGAGAAACAACCCATTCGTGCAGAAACGAGTTTGCGCACATTTTTTTTTTAATATCTGGCATCGATCTGGATCAACCAAGAAAACCAAGTAATCACCCGCCCGAAGCCAAGATGCCTTAGCCAACATCTTACCTTTGCGGTTCGTGTCGATGTGATGAGCGCACAAGGTTCAACATTTTGTTTGGCCAAGCAAAAACTACCAAAAACTGCAGGGATGTGAACGTGGATGTGAACTGCCCTGTCCAAAAAAACATGATAAATATATAAATAATGTTCACAATGACTAGTGAAACCAGTAGGGAAGCACTTGGGATCCCCATACCATCGTAGATTAGTGAAATACATGCTCCAGAATCAAAGGGGTTTGATTGAGACAGCAAAACAAGTTGGTGTCTGTTTCATGCAGATGCGTGGAATAATCCCAAAGGGAAAGCGCAGGTGGCTCCTCAGCATCCAAGCCGCTATCTTGTTGAATCTCCGCTTCCATCTCTTCGGCTAAGTTCTGCACATCATTGTCCCTCGCTTCTGCAAACGTATCCTTTGGATTTTATGTTCGCACAATATTTTTGTTTATGCATTTGTTGCTGCATATGTGTGCATTTATTTTTGTATTTCTGAACGTATATATGTGCATGCGTCGTGGCATATGTGTTACGAAAAAATATGGTCCGATAAAAACACATCTGTCGAGCCTGCACCATTTATTATATGTAACGACAAATGTCGAGCGAGTAAGGGTAAATGTAAGACATATGATGTGACATACGTTAAGAAATGCAAGCACACATGTCGAGAAATGCAAGAACAAATGTTGAGAAATGCAAACACAAACATTTGTATAAGTAAGGTGAAATGTTGAACACCTAAAAAGACATTGTTAGCGCCGGTATACATGTAAAATAAACGCAAAAAGAAATGCAGTACATGCACGTATGCCTCCATATGGGGCCTATAGAGAAAGCCTTCGCAGAGTTTTAGGATTAAGCTAAATTATAAATATATATATATATAAAACCGAAGGAAATTTAGAAGTCAAACTTCCGACAATATGGATAGATGCAGAGGTGGGAAGAATCAGAGAAGAGAGGAGAAGAGAAGAGAAGAGACGAGAAAGAAGATCAGAGAAAAGAAAGAGGCAGAAGAAAGAAGATGCAGGCGCGCGAAAAGGTAGAACAGTCGCAAAACGCTGTGTTTTTACAGTGTTTTGTGGCTCCGAAAGGGGTTTGCGTGGTAAGCGCAAAGATTCGGCACATTGCCACAAGTGAGCAAAAACATGCGGGTTTTGTAGCAGTCTGAAAAACATTGAAAAATGTCGGCAGGCGTGGTACATTTGAAGACGATCTGCAAAGATGATCAAAGATGCAGATCGCATGGCAGCGCAGTACGAGAGACATGTTCATCAGAGATGTTAGGAGGTCAGGGCGCTGGTTTCCTGAGACGGGTTGCATTTTGGAGCATCAGATCTTCGAGTTTGCTAAGATGATTTTAAGTGACATGTGCAGCACTTCGTATGACCTGGTCTCACTTCGTATGACCTGGTCTTACTTTAGACACATGGACTGGAAAAATCGCAAAACGCAAAGGTACGAGGCCGTCAGCTCTGCACTCAACTTTAATCCCCATTATTGAAGTAAGTCTCGCACAGATGCTTCATTTTTGATGTTGTCAACTTCGAAACTTGACGAAGTCTGGCAGAATTGCTTCGTTTTTGACGTTGTCAAGTTCAAAAGTTGAGGACGTCTCGCAGAATTGTTGCGTTTTTGATGTTGTCAAGTTCAAAAATTGAGGACGTCTCGCGGACTAGCTTCGTTTTCAAGCTTGCAGACAGACAGCCAGACAGACAGATAGACAGACTCAATAGACAGATAGATAAACAACTACAAGCACACTACGCTACATTACAACTACGAGTACAAATACTACTACAACTACCACGACACTACAACTACAACTGCAACTTCATCTACGAGTACACTACAGCTACAACTACAACTACCACGGCGTTACAACTACAACTACAACTGCCACTACCAACACAGCTACGACCACAACTACAACTACAACTACAATTATCACTTCAACCCCAACTACTACTGAAACTACCGCTACACTACACTACAACTACCACTACCAGCACGGCTACAAGTACAACTACAATTACAGCTGCAACTACACCACAACCAGACTACAACTACAACTACAGCTGCAATTACAACTACCACTACACTACACTACTCTACAACTACAACTACTGCTGCAACTGCAACTACAAGTACCACTACACTACAACTACAACTACAACTGCAAACTACACGACACCACACTACATTCAGCACTTGTGGGTGAGGTGACCACTGCAACCACTCCAAAAAGCACAACTCTAACCACTTTTGCCATCACAGCAACTCACCTCTCCCATAGTTGTCTATCTTTGAAATTTCCGCCACCGCCTTGTGCGGTACTACTGGCATAAATGATTAACTATAAATGTATACACATCAGCAACGGAATGTTCTCATCCCTGGTTGTTGACTTGTTGAACCCAGACACAACAACCACCGCCACAATGAGGTTCACGACACCAAACCTGGACGTCACATGGACGTCACATGGAATGCGGCGACGAAAATAACAAGATTACAGCATCCCAATACATGATAGAAGACTCACGTCCCACTACCAGTAAAATTGTGAGTGTTTTTTTTTTGTGGGGGGGAAGTACTATATTTCATCGATCACCATCACGCCTACATACACTTGGAGATTAATAATTCTGTTGCGGATGTAAACGACATGATGTGTGTAACATGATGTAACATGAACGGAACAGGCATCCGAAATTCCAAATATGTGCCAATGTATATACAACAGAGGTGTCACAAACAAAGATGGACGAACTGCTGCAAGAACATGCAAAAACAGTTTGACGGGTGAAAACGGGTCCGGCAAGATGCACAACAGCTCAAATCTTCCAAAGTAGGAAGTCCCCATCCTCTTCCGTAGTGGTTTTGCCGGACGTCGTCCCACACTTCCATGCGTTTCTTGTCTGCACATTGCTAGTGCAAATGCAAGAGAAAATCTAAACATCAAGTGTGCGTGCTTGTGCAAGAGGAGGTCTGATAACGTAGCGTCAGGTAAGTACAAGCGCACGTGCCAGAGAAGATCTGACACAGTACAACCAAGTATGTGCGTGCGAAGATCTCAAAGCAGTGCAAGTGCAGGAGAAGATCTGGTGGCACCAAGTATGCGTGCAAGTGCAAGACGAGGTCTCACAGTGTAGTGTCCAGCATGCGTGCAAGTAAGTGCAAGAGAAGATCTCACAACCTAGCATCAAGAATGTGCGCAAATGCCAGAGAAAGGCCCCTTGGCGTAGCACCAAGGATGTGTGCAATGCAACACACGATTTCATGGCGTAGCATCAAGTATGTGTGCAAGTGCAATAGACTATCTCGTTGCATTTAGTATATGTGCAAGTGCAAGAGGAGATCTCATGGCGTTGCATGCAGTATGTATGCAAGTGCAAGAAGAGATCTCACCATAATTGGCAAAGTTGGTGTAGTTCACAGGGCGTTACGGATGTTTTCGGTAGGTATATTGAACTAGGGTTCGACTGAACCAACAAACACAACTGGGGTGCACAACATTGTACACACATGTACAGACCGAGAATATAACACCCAATGTTAAAATCGGTTTGCTTGATCATCGATCCTCACCTTGTCAGTCTCCCACCAGTGGTAGCCTGTTCTAACAGCAAACCTGCACATCATCTGCTTTGTTCTTGCCATCGTGCCATGTTTCTTTTCTGGAACGCGCACCTCACCAACATTCACCAACCAATGAAATGCGGTAAACACATAACACAGATTTAACAGACCTTTTCAGCCAAGCTATTAGAAAATATGCAACATACATAGATGTGCAGTTTATGCTTGGATCTATCGCATTCTACTAAGATACTCACGTGCTAATGACGTCTTGAAACACTCCCATGGTAAAAGCCATGGGAACATAATTGTTGTAGATTATAGCATTATAACTATAACTATCGTTAAGCCGGCTGAATTGGAATATTTGACTCGCAACCTGACAGGTTAGGATGATTGATTCCCATAGTTTTTGTCTATGTTCTTCTCCAGCCATCTTTGCGCACAGGCAGCACCATGAATCGACTCACCATTGTAAGTGATCCAATGCACCATGTCATGCTGCTGATTAAATCAACATATTTTATATTTATTTTATTGGTTAATACCTTTCGAACCGAGCTATCATATGTAACCCTCACCTTCCGGTCGCCAGTAAGATCGGTAACTAATCCCAAATTCGGAAGGTCCAATCACATTGGGTACCTATTTCCCAAGGTAAATAGAAGGTTAGGGTATGATCCCATTATATAGAAATGAAATGGTAGTTTTACCACCCATATACCACTTTCAGGGACCAAGAAGCCTCAAAGATTATCCCAATCATTTGCAAATTTTCCAAAGAACTCACCATCAATGACCAAGAAAACTCCATCAACTACCCTCTGGTAAACTAACATAGCTATGGAAAAACACCATGTTTAATGGGAAAACTCACTATAAATGGCCATTTTCAATAGCAAACTGTTAGTTTACCAGAGGGTAATCCCATGAAATCCCCAAGAAATTTCCCACTCCCGCACCATTTCTTCGGCCCAGCAGCACGATGGTCAACTGCGATCCCACGAAGATGATGGCGGTCGCCGGGTGTTCCGTGATGATGGGCACGGCTATTTGGCCCCAACCTGGGGTGGTCGGGAAGGTGTTGGTCCAAGAGGTAACACATACTGGGATTAAAAACCCTTCAAAGCCAATATAGGTGATTCATGATAGCATAAGTTTAGCAGAAGTAAGTGGGTTTAGTTCACTGACATACAACTGTACTAGATCTACTAGGGTTAAACACTAAACCAGCAAACGTCAATAGGGGGCACGACCTTGTGGGGATGGAAACAACCCAACATTGGTGGGATCATGTGGGATCATTCGGATGTTTACCATTGTTTACCCCTTTATCGCTGGGTGGTTTATTTCATGGAAAACCCATGAACAGGATGGGGGTTCAACCCTGAGCCACGTGTGGGAAGCAACATCTTCCAACACACGAATCCCGAAACAACCTTTGAGGCAACCAAGTTTTTCGGGATGGACAATCTCGCTTCAACCAACAATCACATTGATTCCAGAGTGTTTGTTGATCCTTCACTATACCTCCTATATAGAAATCCTGTTCTAGTGCTAGTTGGATCTATTCATTTTGGTGTTACCGGATGGTATGACATAGGGAGATGGAATTGAAATCCCAGCACCCAGACTTTGACAAGAAACTGTCACCTGCGATAACTGTCTTGAACAGTAGCAAGTTTGCGGACATCACGTCGGATGTTGCCCCTGAATTGCGGCTTGGCGAAGGTGAGATCCCTGAATAGCATTGTCCAAGATGTGTTTTTTCGTTCATATAAATGCCATTAAATGCCCATTCATGTGGTATGTCCATGGATTTCCCGTGATTTCCCATTGCCTCGTCTGATTACCTTGATTACGCGGGTGTAAAAAAAATAAATACCCTCCGGGAAATTGTTACATAGCGACTGAACATTTCCATAGAAATCGTTGATTTACCCATGAAAAATGGCGATGTTCTAAAGCTACGTTAGTTTACCAGAGCCTGTCGGGTCCATGTGATGTTCCCATGACCAGTCCACTATGCCATTACTGGTTGGGGTAAACTATGGTAAATATGGTGAATATATGGTTTTGGGGAGAGGTTTTACCAAAATCTAATGTCATCTGGTTGGTGATTGAAACCTACCCCTCTGAAAAATATGAGCTCGTCAGTTGGGATGATGGCATTCCCAATATATGGAACAATAAAATTCATGTTCCAAACCACCAACCAGATTATAACTTGGGTACCACATGTCATGATTTTCTTGCATTAATGAAAATAAAACCCTATGAAACTTGCAATGTTTGGGGTGGTCTTCAAAGCACCTCAGGACCTGAATGGACCATCCACTGAGCGCGCCGTGACTCGCCAACTGTGTCGAGTGTCCCGAACAGAACTCGCAGCTGCTGAACAGCGTGCCGTCCCGGGCCATCATTTCCTGACCAAGCTCTGGAGAACAAATGGAAGAACCATCTCTCAAAAACTGGGAGTTTTTCTCAAGCCACTGCACACACTAAAACAATGACGATTGGTTCTCAATGTTTTTCAAAGGTCCTACGACACACAATGGCGCTGGAAAGAGCAAACAAATAAGCCATTGTAAATGACAATCCGGAAAACATGTCGAAACCAAATGATTTGGCGGACCATCAAGAGTAAAACCACAAGTTTGTTGGTTGGTATTGTTCTCTTCTATACTTTAAATGCACTGCTGCTGGCTATCCATAAAGAATGCATGCCCTGAATTGTCATAGGTGGTTGCATGGGTTGGAGAAAAACCTCATGCGGCCTTCAGCCTTCCCCCCCCGGTCCTGCATGATAGGATGCACCACCTTGCCACGCAGCTTGGTTTGATGGAAGAAATGACATCAGCTATGCTCAACCCCCCAACATCCCTCAGCATCCCTCAGCATCCCTCAACTTTGGGATATTCAATCATCTTTGTTGATCTCCTTCATGTGCTCTGCATAACCTTAGAACCTTAGCAGCAATTCTCGACCAGCATCAAAATGATTCCGCCATGAAGCAAATAAGTCTTCCATGCCCCCAACCAACATAGACCCTGCCAAATAGGGGGTCGGAAGGGTACTTTCTTCCACAAAGTGGCGATTCATGATTCTCAGGGTTGAGTTGTTTTCTGGGGAAATGGCAACCCTCCAAAAGAATGAGACACATCCAAACTACATATCACAGGTTTACCACACAGAAAATCTAACTGCATCTAACTGCTGGCAAATGTATCTAGCTAACCTGTTATATAACATGTGTGCTGTCTCGGGTTTGCATTAAACAAAAAACAACTTCCCTGTTGACACAACTTATCCCCGCCAGCGGCGATGAGAAGCAGAAGCACCTCCACTATCAACATGGCCCAGCCAGTCATCACCTGGTTGGCGGCAGTCAAAGTCAAATTTGCGGTATTTTTGCATAGGTGCTATGCTATTGCTATACAACACCAGGACAAAAGTTCTCTCTCTTGACTAGCTGCTGCAACCCTCTCCCCTTAGACTCCTGACAGGTTCCATATGAATCACATGGCGGGTGGCGGATCAGCTGGCTTGTTAAAAAAAAATACTTCACTTCGAATGATCCCCACCATGGCATTTATACATTTTCTTACTGGCAAATCTTCTGGCATTCTATCTGACATATCTTCTGGCATTCTATCTGGCATATCTTCTGGCATATGTTCTGGCAAATCTTCTGGCATTCTATCTGGCATATCTTCTGGCATATCTATCTGGCATATCTTCTGACATTCTATTTGGCATTCTATCTGACATATCTTCTGACATTCTATTTGGCATTCTTCTGGCATATCTTCTGGCATATCTTCTGGCAAATCTTCTGGCATTCTATCTGGCATATCTTCTGGCATTCTATCTGACATATCTTCTGGCATTCTATCTGGCATATCTTCTGGCATTTATCTGACATTTTATCTGACATTCTTCTGGCATCTGACATTCCATGTTGAGGTCCGGCAGTGCCCACTGGGATCTGGAGCTCGTGGTTGAGGTCCGGCAGTGCCCACTGCGACCTGGAAGTCGCGGTTGAGGTCCGGCAGTGCCCACTGCGATCTGGAAGTCGCGGTTGAAGTCCGGCAGTGCCCACTGCAACCTGGAAGTCGCGGTTGAGGTCCGGCAGTGCCCACTGGGATCTTGAGCTCGCGGTGGAGGTCCGGCAGTGCCCACTGCGATCTGGCGCTCGCGGTGGAGGTCCGGCTGTGCCCACTGGGATCTGGACTGCGAGGAGGAGGAGGCGGAGGAGATGGAGGAGGAGGATGCGGAGGCGGAGGAGGAGAACAGCTCTGATAAAATCTAACAACCCTCAGTGGGGAACAGTGTATTCCGCCTTGAAATACGGTCCGCCACGCAGGCCACGCAAAATTAGGATAATTGATCCACGGCTCAGGATCATGATGCTTATAGGACTCTAAAGGAAAACACTTTCTTCCTCCTGATATGATGTAATATAAATATTATAATTATATATATAATAGTACATTTAAAATGATTACTACATGGCGGTTGATCTAAATTCTTTCATCCACAAAAGGCCGTTCTGCGCGAACGAAAACATGTAACTTTTGCGAAACGTTCGCGAACTCCATGCTTATCTTTCACGGGACCTATGCGGGCCGACAATGCCTTTTATGAAGAAAAGTCAATCCCTACCAAATGATCATAGCCTAGTGAACCTACCACTAGCATCACAGAATGTGTTTTCCGACCGATTGTTGCTTGTTGGGTAAACAACTGATTCCATACGCTTCCTGGGCCACCCCATGCATATATTAGTAGATTGAATATGGATGTTCAAACAAGATTCCCATTTGAGTGAAGTGTGTTTTTGAATCATGAAATATCCATATGTGTTCGCCTCCGAGCGGTTCCGGGATGACTATGTTGTTGCTCCTAGCTCATAACCATGTCAAGTCATTTAAATAGTATATATGCGCGGTGTTCCTTCCTGTTAACTAGCTAGTCCGATTTCCCATCAACGTGAATGCATTGTTTGGTGACACCTGACCAAAAGGATCAAGGGTCATGAATCTAAGGGCAGGCCGAAAAAGCGGTTCTACATGCTGACATCTAATGTACTCTAATATGTACATACAAAATCATACAAAGTGGTGCCCCAGAGATAGCTAAGTTGGTTTCGTTTACTGGTAAAACATGGTAAAACAGTTGGGTTTCTGGTAGAAAATAGAACTCAACTAATTCGGTTAAATCAATACCACCTTGGGAGATGTGAGCCTGGCACTGGGAGGATCAACCATCAACCCTTGGGGCCCAACCAACCCAGCCAGCCAACCAGCCAGCCAGCTTCCTACTCAGCGCTATCCCTGGGAATTTGTGAGTTAGGAGGGCCTTTGAACAGCACACACTGTCTGCATCTAGGGCGCCACGAAACACAGAAGGAAACACCAAAGCAAGGTACCTCAGCTGCAACAAACTCGGGTTTGGCTGAAAAATGGCTTACAAATTGAGCACACGGATTTTGTGTTGTTGTTTTTTGGTGGGTAAGCATTCAAAAACATGGTCAGTAGGTTTAAGTCATACCCATTTGGGCGCCGCTTGGTCTTGAGCCAGGGGTAACATTATCTCCAATTCATGGGCTTTGGGTGTGGCATTCAGACTTGTAATTCTATATTGTTTTTGCGGCGGACAACTATGCTGATGAAGTGGGGGGGGCAAAACAAATCAAAGGTACAGTTGTTCAATGACTGGAGGTATCGCACACAATAAGGCCGCATTCTGCGGTTATATCATCACTGTACAAAATCCTTACATGACATAGCCCTTACATATGATAGGTACATCCGTTTGGAGGCCAATGTTTTGGAAAACCAATACTTTTTCTGCTATTCGCATTTCCCGACCGGCTCGCAAAGGGAAATCCAGCGTTTCAAAACATGCACCACCATTTGCAACTACATCTTGATAGTTTAACATGGAGCCCCTGATAAACGGGATAATTATGCAAATAACATCAAATGACCGAATGATCCCAATGAACGGGACTTACCAGTCAGCTTCTTCAACAACAAAATCCATCTCAATACCGGTACAGGGACTTGCTCACTAAGTACAGGAATCAGGGACTTGCTCACTAAGGTTGCTGTATATACTAAATAGTACTAAATATAAACACCACATTCCTGGAATAGGGGTTCATTTCATTTCATTTCCATGTGTGCCAAAAAGACATTTGCGGGTCGTCCAGGATGGACATGAGCTGGTCAACGACACCCGGCAGCCTATCTGCAACTGGGGGGAACTAACCTACTTACCCTCTGGAAAACAAACATATCTATTGAAAATCACCATTTTTAATGGGTAAACACACTGTAAATGGCAATTTTCAATAGCTATGTTAAATTACCAGAGGGTACTATTCCTGGCTGTGAAGCACTTCAAGTAGGCACCTGAACAAATAACACGTGATATGCTTGTTGTTCTTGTTGTTGTTGTTGTTGTTCTTGTTGTTGTTGTTGTTGTTGTTGTTGTTGTTGTTGTTGTTGTTGTTGTTGTTGTGCGTTTGTAACGCTGCCACAGCCTGGGCCCACCGGGGTGAGTGGCTGGAGGCAGCTTTCGGGGCGCCAGAGCGCGAGAGATTTCTAAGGAACTCGACGTAGCCAAAGGCCAGGTCATGATCAGTGTGAGCAACTGATCCACCAACATGCTGTACTAGGTACAGTGCACAGGCATCCGCCACAGCAGAAGCTGCCTCTCTTCAAGGCGTGGGTACATTAACGGATGGTCTAGCACCATCTGCACTCAATTCGATGACGGGCCCTCGCCCATCATGCATTGAAGTGAACCAGTGGTAGCCAGTGAAAGATGTGCTCAACCGAGGCAAAGAGGCAGCTGCGGTAGACGGCCTGAAGAAGAGCAGCCGTCAAGTGCACGCAGCGTGCCATGCCATGGAAGCGCCTCATCATCCAATAGCAAGAACCGAGCTCACCTGCCTCACACAAGCTGGGCCAAGCGCTCAGCTCCACAAAACTCCCGCCGTATGGCGGGTTGCGACTGCCACGTCTGCAGCAGCCGCCAACCAAAACTGTAGCAGCCCTCGTCTGCAATATCCTGGATCACATCATCTTTGGCGAGGCGCCAAAGTAAACACCACAGGCCTGGAGGTTCCAGGTTCGCGCTG
>CAMXCT020001324.1:65000-75000 GCA_947184155.2 Cladocopium goreaui
ACAAATCAAGGGATTAATAGGGATTAACAACACAAACTTATAACTGGGCGACCACCTTGCACGAACCGGCATTGGATGGTTCTGGTTCACCCATATTCTTTCCCCATCTCCTTCGAACCTTGATGGAACCGCGGAAACCGAACTGCGTGACATTCGCAGCGTTCATGATGATCTCAAACCAACCACAAGCCACCTGGCAGCGATGCATGGCTATGGTGGTTGATCAACTTTGGGAAACATGTTGAGTACAAATGGACGAGAAAATGCCGGGAAATGCCGGCCATCAGGGATGAAACATAGAATGTGTAGGAAAATGTTGTTTCTTAAACTAGCAAATCTCGTCCATTTCACAGTAGATACTTTGGAACTAATATGAACTAATAATCACCTTTAAAAAAAACAAAAAAAACATGTACTAGTAACTAGTACAGCAAAACTTGTAGCACACGACCTTATGGCAGAACATTAGCCCACCATAGCCCTGTCTGTTCATCAGTCCGTTTACCCGATTCACCACCAAATGTCATGTTGGCGGCCTAATGTTGCCCCATCTAACGAAAACTACTTGGTCACCAGCAGCCCTAGAGGAATATGTCAAGCAACTTCGCGATTCCGAACTGAGGGGCCACGACTTCCCCCCGGGTCACGTGGATCGCCAAGTCACGATGATCACATCCAAAACCATCATCCAATCCTCCAGCGACGAGCCATACATCTGACATCATCAATTGACAAGGCCTTCAAATATAGATGCGTTTTCACGTGTGTATATATATATAAATATATAGTTTTTCTGCTAACGCCGCTACTAAAACTATGTATTGCCAGTATACAGTATATATCATAATCACTAGCAACCAGTGCTGCTCTCATAAAATCATTGTTTGTATACAAAGAAAAACAGATACCATTCTCCCGATATGTCATTATCACTACATAAACATAAACATCGGTAAAAATAGAAAGACGTCGTAACAATTTCTCCTATGAATGCTGCCGACATCAGCAATCCTTGGCCGCAGCCCCCGCTCCTTCAGGACGGACCATTTGTCGAAGACATAGAAGATGAATGTCCTCGTCAAAAAGAATAGGAGTAAACCCAAGAATATAGCAACACCAACAGGCTTTGATCATTGGGTGTACCGTATCCCCCTTTTTATCCTTTTTGGGTTGTGAAATGACCCCAAACCCCCAGGAATGGTTGGTCAACAGGGTGGTTTATGACATTGGGATACATTGGGTGTGTCACATAAATATTTGTTTGGGAGTCATCAACAAAAATCTGCTTGTGGTGCACCCCCCTTCTCAATAAGACGGGTCAACTGGGCATCGTCATCCCAAGAAGGCCTTGAAGCAAAAAGGCATTGAAACAACCAGGCAGGGATATGACCTTCTGCACAGCAAACACACAACAAAGTGATTTGGGAAAAGACAGTGAAGACCTTGACCAAATAATAGCCGTGCACAAGTTCAGGGCCACACCTATACATATACATATTTAAACACAAAGATTGGTCACGTTCTCAGCCAGAGATATAAAAGATGAACACATATCAAAACACGCAAAACAAAACATGCAGACATGCAGAGTATATCCAAAAATAACGGTTATGAACTGTAATATCATGTAAGATCATTTAATATGTGCCCCAACACTTGCATCCAATCATGTGTGAACCCCGGCCGTAAGGAGAAACTTTGCGCAAATACAACTATGCAGTATTTTTTTATGTTCTTGGATACCTCCTCCGCACCAAGGATCAAGTAAGAAACCCAACATGAAAATGTGAAATGAATTTAAACCTACCAAAAACGCCCAAAGTCATGACAATGGGAATCATCCTGCCAACAGCTGGAATGTTCAGCAAAATGCCAGAAATTGAAATTATTTAACATGTTTCAACCCAGTTTGGGCACATCTTCTCCAACAACCAAGTGACAATTCCAAAGTGTAGAGCGATAAACACACGTCGGAGATCACCACGACAGCAATATCAGGTTCATGGTTTGCCTTGGGAATGCAAACCATCGTTTTGCTGCTTCCATTAGACCGTTTGACTTGATCCCACGGTTTTGTGGCGGTATACTCACTACCATTATCGTGTAACGTGTACAGGGCAATATTCCAATTTTGGTGGGTTAAGCATCGACCAAGGCTTCCAGGCGAAATTCATGTCTTCATTGCAAAAATCACAAGCTTCTCATCATTGCTTTTGAAAAACACTAAAGAACATGAAGTTGCCAAGTAAATATGGTAAATCCCATGTTTCCACTGTAAAATCCACCCAGTTTTGCGCACTTTCAGTTTCCACCTTCATCCGTCTCAAGTGCTCCCAAGCAGCAGCGCGCGCATCGATAACTGCGCAGGTGCAGTAAGCATCCACCAGCACCACCAGGGCCATAAAGTTGGCTAGGTAAACACCTTGAAACAGCAAAGGTGTGGACAACATAATTTTCAGCCATCCAAAGAATCCAAAAATGATCCTGGCATGTAATCTACATATAAACCGGGACGTTGGATGAACATAGTTTTTTTAGCATGGCATAGACCCTGCCAAATAGGGGTTTGGAAGATTACTTTCCTCTGAGGGTGACTATGTTCAAAGGAAACGCAGCTAGAAAACATCCGAGTTACGGATGGTGGTCATGGCTATGGCAAGCACGCTCATCATGTAAACCACATCCATGATGTCAAACACCCGCCTTCTACTAGTTGGGAAGTGTAACTGCGGAAGCGTGGGAATTCACAGGTGAAAAAAAAATTGGGCGCGAAACCATTTTTTTCGACTATTGTGGGGTTGCCGAAGTTAGTGAAGTGCCTGTTCCGTGGTTTACCGTGTCGATCGGGGAAAATTGCCGACTAAAACTGCACAAGATCTCCATTTGCACTGCAAAATGTTGAATTTTGGAAGATGAGGTCGGGAAAATGTGCACCAAACAGCAGCGACTGATTTCATTTTCATATTTTAAAAAAAGGCATGTTCGGAGCACTTTTAGCAAATCAGGTCGGCAAAATGTCCATCAGACTGTAGCGAGAGCTCGTCGATTTCACAAAAAGAAGTAACAAGTCGTAAAAATCCGCCATGTTCGGAGCGGTGCGGAATCGTGCCGATTGTCAACGCTGCGCCAATGTTGGTCGATTTGGTGCGGCGCTCCTGCTACGCGGATTAGAAATCCGCTGTGACAGATCGCATTGGCATGGCTGCGCGCAGCAAGGCATCGATGTTCGGACGCTGCTACTATGCGAGGCTGTAGCTGGAGGTTGAAGGGCGCATTGTAACAGCTGTGCGAAGGGTAGTTTTTCAGCCATGTGCCGCGTTTGCACGATGCGGAGTTGCAGCGGAGCTTGCAAAATGCACTGTACTGGATGCGCGAAGAGGTGAAGAGAAGATTGGGCTGCAGAAGCTACCGAAGAGGTAGCTGGGAAGCATGTCAGAGCAGAAGTGCAGAGAAGAAGTATAGCTGAGAGAAGAGGTACCTCAGCGAAGAGGTCGCTTAGTGAAGAACTAGTTCAACAAAGAAGTAAAGCCCATCCATCCATCCATGCATCCATCCTTTCATTCATCCACCTTTCCATCCATTCATTATGCGTTCATTCATTGATTCATTGACTCCTGGATTCATGGATTCACTGTTCCATGGTTCGTTGAATCATCGCTTCTTTGGTTCATTGATTCATTGAATCACTGCTCCATTGGTTCATTGATTCATTGCTTATCTATTAACTGATTCATTGATTCAATTCATCGGTTCACTGAATTATCGATTGATTGGCTCATTGATTCATTATTGATTCATTGGTTCTTGATTCATCGGTTCATTCCCCAAACAATGTGTCCACACTAAGGGGTTCTTACGGTAGTAGTAAAGGCCAGTGCTTGATCAGGTTGCTCACTCTGGGGTGCGGCATTTTTCCTTTCAATTTCCACATAAAGTGGCTCTTGTGAAATGTTGAAGTGTATTTTGACTGCACAGGCTCGCACAAAGTGTGTGTCGGCGTTCTGGGCTCAATCTGGGCCGTGGCATTTTTTCTGCATAGTTATGCCTTGACATGCAAATCATTGTATATGTTGCATATTGAATTTTATAATGTGGTTCAAGTATACAGTATACTTATAAAACTTATAAATGGTGGTAACTTGTATAAGTCATGTTGAGTTTATAACAATAGATAGTGAAATATAACATGAGATAGCACATACGTCAAAAAAATACAAACAGATTAGCGAAAATAGTTTTTTTGCCTGGAAACAGATGTTTTGTATGGCAGGACAATTTTTCTGCTTAATTGGAGCATAACTTCAAGGGAAGCATGGCTGCAGCTGAAATGTGCTAGCCCAGAAAGCAATGCTGCAGGACTTCAATCCCTGGCGTTTAGATGAAAGAAGGTTGGCGTGGAACGCGCACGTGTTTCCTGTTGCTTAGAGAAGAAGATAAGGAAAAACGCATGTGTTTCTAGATTTTACACTTCCAGAACGAGTAAATATACGCATGTGTTTTCACACAGACACATAACGCACATAATAAGTGATTGTAAACGCGTATGTGTTAAAGATGTGTTTCCACATCTATACACATGGTGCTCCAAAATCTCGACATTCGGGATGTGTTTCCACAAAAACATGGCAAGGGAACGCGATTAAGTTTCCAGCTCCCATCACCATCGTGCTTGGAAACGGCGTATGTGTTAAAAACGTAGCTGTTTTTGCCAGATTTTCCCTCACATTTCGAGATCCAAAGCTAAGGAAACGACATGCAGCGGGAAAAACGGAACTTCCCAAAATCACATTGCCCCAAACAACTACAATTTTTACAGCCAAAAAAGATATAGTGACGGACATATACTTAGAACATCATTTTTCCAAAATTTCAGAACCTTTTCTTAGAACATCAAAACAACTACACTTAGAACATCAGAAATGTTCTAAGTACGCACTTAGAACATCAGAAAAACAGATACTTAGAACATCTCCTTTGACTTTTTGCATACTTAGAACATTAAACACACATATACTTAGAACATGTCCTGTCACTTTGGTAAATCTGCATATATACACACAAATACCTTGGTGAACACCATACTTAGAACACTTTCTCCCCTCACTGCTGCAGCATTCTATACCTTTTCTTCGGGAACAATATCCCAAGCAGTCTTCGCTGCAACGGGAAGGTCTCTAGTATATAATTTGTGGGTTTCCTACAGGGGGTAGTCAAAAAGCACAGGTTTCAATACATATATGTATGGTTCCCATTGGTTCCCCACTGGGATGTTGTAAGTATAGCTTGGAAATGTTCTAAGTATAGGTTTTGGGTATGTTCTAACGACTTAATACTTAGAACATCCCCGCTGTGACGGTTTTCAGATTTTTTTTCCAAATGATGTTCTAAGTATTTGTCCGTCGCTATACAAAAGATATAACTTAACATACAAAACCTTTAAAAGAACTTAACATAACTTCAAGTTAACTTCCCTAAGTCCTTTTACAAAGCCCCTAAGTCCATCTTAAGTCAAGGCATATCTATGTATAAATGTCCGGATAAAGTGGCTCTTGTCAAATGTTGACTTGCATTTCGACTGCACAGGCTCGCGCAAAGTGTGGGTCCCGGTCTTGGGATGAGTCTTCCTCCTCAACGTCAGCCTCCTCAAAATCATCATCTTCCTTCCTCAACATCAACAACATCATCTTCCTCTCCCTTGACATCTTCATCCTCAACATCATCATCCTCCACCTCATCTTGTGCAACATTATCATCCTTGTCATCATCCTCCTCAACATCATCCACCTCAACATCATCCACCTCAACATCATCATCTTGCTCCTTCTCTACGGCTCTACATCATCTTTCTCCTTCTCTACATCATCATCTTCCACCTTTTCATCCTCCACTTCATCTTCCGCATTAGCATCCCCATCCTAATCCTCATCCTCATCCTCATCATCATCATCATCATCATTATCGTCATCCCCACCATCATCATGGTCATCATCATCATCATCATCATCATCATCATCATCACAACCATCATCCTCACCACCATCATCACCATCATCATCATCGCGACCATCATCCTCACCATCATCACCGTCGTCGTCATCATCATCATCATGATGATCACACACACATTATCATACATTATCCTTCCGCTCCCCCTACACTGCTTGGGGTCTCTTGCCGGGATTTTTTTTTCATGTCACTCTCTTATCGATTCACTGATCCACTGAAACATCGAATCATTGCTTTGTTGATTCGTCGATTCAATTTAGTTCACTATTAGTTCACTCATTCATTGATTCTTTGATTCGCTGAATCATCGATTCACTGATTCATTGGACCAGCCACCAACTCACCCAATCATTATTGCATCAATTCACTGAATCATCGGTTCATTGATTCATTGATTTACTGGTCATTGCATTCATTGGTTCATCCACTAACTGACTCACTGCTTGATTGATTCATCCACTCACTAACTTATTCAATCATTGGTTCTTGGATTCATAGGTTCATTGATTCGTTGACTCATCGAATTGCTAATTCACCCATTCATTGACTCATTGGTCCATTGACTCGTTGATTCACTAATTCATTGGTTTGTTGGTTCATTGGTTTGGTTCAGTCATTTCATTGGCATCCTAACCACCATTTGCTCATTCGTTGATGCACCTCACAACTTCAGCACTTCATTGCTTCTGCATCAAGAACTTTCCTATAGGCCATTGATTTCTTATAGCTGGCTGAAATGTTCGAAACTTCCGCCTCGGCGCGGACCGGGAGTATGGACGCAATCAGCACGTTTCCAACTGAAGTAACTGAAGTTTAAAAGGTTAGTTTTTGAGGGGAAAAGGTTAGTTTCGAAACCCGGGTTTTGGCTGGCTTGGAGGGGGGGGCGGGGGAAACAAACTAACTCTGGGGAGAAAGGTTTGTTTCTGGAGAAAAAAAACAAACGTTTTGGGAGGGTGGTCAAACGTTAGTTTCAGGGTGCCAAAACAAAGCCAACTATATCACTGACAACAAAATCCACCAGCACAAAAAAAACAACCTATAGCAAGACAATAGTTTATTTTGATTTATTTTGTCTAATGACTCTGACAATCTCTGACGCATCATGATCATCATGGTTGCGTTGTTCAGATTCTGCCACCAAGCAGCTCTCCATCACTTTGCGCAGCTGGCTGCTGTTCCTTCTTAGGGCCGACCCGTTTCCGTCCTGACCGCTATTTCCATTGTGCTGGATGAAGTTGCCGGTCCTGGGAATCGGGAACCGCCCGGGCAGGGCAAACTGAGTTCACTGCAGCACTTTGTCAAAGAAAATGGGGTGAATCAAAGAAAAACCCAAGAAGATATGCGCCAATCACATTCTGGTTGGTGGTTTCAACCCTCTGAAAAATATTAGTCAGTTGGGATTATTCTTCCCAATAAATGGAAAAATAAAAAATGTTCCAAACCACCAACCAGATTAAAATGGCAAAAGGCGACTGGAGCCAACCGCACGATAGTGCTTTAAGATATCATACGATTAACATCAAATATCAAATGATTCTGCCATGGCTCAAACAATGGTCACCCCGTGGCGCAGATAAAGTGGGAACATCCAGCATGTTATAGTAGTCACCAAAAACACGGAAAGTGTTTCCAGGATGGCATCGATTATATTCACGTATATTTACCTCATATTTCCAGGTTTGAGATTGTTCAATCTATTTTGGGGTGTATTACTATCAAGTGTTTGTTTTCATGGAACACCTCTATGTTGACTTTGCCCAAAGGCCGGTGTGCCACTTCCAATTGAAACAATTCGGATTTCCCATGTGGAAACGTGCGAACCATGCTTACCAAGGTAAGAAGCTAGGGCAGGATAGCGATCCAAGTCTTCAAAAAAATGGAAAAAACAAGAACCAATCCGAAAGAAAACCCTCATAAAACCCAAAATCATGACTCATGACGTCTAAAATTTCCCCTAACCAAGTTTCCTGGCCATGTGATCCATCTATCGTGCCGACTGCCAGCTGTAACAAGCTAGAGAAACAGTGCATATATATATATATATTATTTTCAACGTGAGAAAAACAATTCACATATGTTGATTTAAAGTAGAACGCGATCTAATTTAGTTACTCATTTAGTATAGATAGGTACGCAGCGTTGCATAGGGTGACAAAAACTATCCTGATCCCTTCCTGCCATTCTACTGGTGCTCATGTCTCCCCATGTTGTTGGCTTGATGATCTTTCCCAGTCTTGTTTCTTGTGCCCGTTCAGTCTCCGTTGCTGCTAGTCAGCCCCCCTACCCATTCAAACATTTCCAATCCGAAGGGAAATCAAAAACAAACCAATGTTTTCACCAATGTTCACTTGACAAGACATCAAAAAAATCGCTCTACTATGGTTAAACCCCCGTGAAACCCTAGACAGTTCACCTGGTGGACTGGACCTGACAAAACCATGCTAAGCAGCAATCTGCCCACACGTGTTCAAAATACATACATACTACCTTAAATCCTCGCAAAGGTCCCTGACACAAACTATTCAGTCGTAAGGGGAGAGCTAAGGAGCCATGGGCATCGACTGTCTATGAATAGGAATTCCCACACAATCGTTACAGCCAGTTCAAAAAACGAGACACCAACCCCCAAAAAAAGAAATCATGCGGTAAAGCCAATAAATTACTTTACTTCAAGTGATCCCCACCGTCACAAAAATACTGTCATACCCGTCTGCCATGGTTCTGATATATATTCTGACATTCTTTCCGGCACATCTTTCTGGCAGGGAAGAGTGGGGAGGACACCTCTGATGAAATCTAGAGACTGAAAGTCTTTAGATTTCATCATGGTTGTCCTCTCCTCCTCCTCCTGGTTGGGGTCCGGCAGTGCCCACTGAGATCTGGAGCTCGCAGTTGAAGTTACAAGATCTGCAGTGCCGACTGAGCTCTGGCGCTGGCAGTTGAGGTCCAGCAGTACCCACTGAGATCTGGAGCTGGCAGTTGGGGCTGCGGGCGCAGAGGAGGAAGGAGCAAGTAACTCTGATAAAATCTAGAGATGGGGGAAAACAATCCCCCAAAATCAGAATTTTCATCGGTGAAATTTTGACCGTCCCCAAATGGTCGGTTTATTTTTGGTTTTCCCACATGATCGAAAACAGATCTATAAAATAGATTAAATTAAAATATAAATCTTTCAAAATTCCTCTGCCCCCAAAAAAGTATAACTTTAATCTCCAGGTAATCGCCCAAGCTTCACTTGTACATTGCTCTTCCTGGTTCGTTTGGCGGACAGCTCCATCCTTGGTGAGTCCGTGGCATCAGGTGACTCCTCCGAGATGGGAGCCGGCCCGGCGCCCGGCGCGGCAGCACGGGACCTAGGGCCAGGTCGAGGTGCTGCGCTTAGTGCGGACAACATAGATAGATAGATAGATAGATAGATGGATGGATAGATAGATAGATAGATAGATAGGTAGATAGACAAGATTAGATAAGATAAGAGAAAATAAGATAAGATAAGATATGATAAGATATGATAAGATAAGATTAGATTAGATGAGATAGATACATAGATATATAGATCGATAGATAGAAATACAGATAATAAGGTAGATAGATAGATAGAAATAGACAAAGATAGATAGATAGATAGATAGATAGATAGATAGATAGATAGATAGATAGAAAGATAGATACATAGATAGATAGATTAGATAGATTAGATTAGATAGATAGATAGATCGATAGATTAGATTAGATTAGATTAGATTAGATTAGATTAGATTAGATTGATAGATAGATAGGTAGATAGATAGATAGATAGATAGATAGATAGACAGAAAGATGATAGATAGATAGGATAGATAGGATAGATAGATTAGATAGATTAGATAGACTAGATAGACTAGATAAACTAGATAGACTAGATAGACTAGATAGACTAGATAGATTAGATAGATGAGATCGATGAGATCGATTAGATCGATTAGATCGATTAGATCGATTAGATCGATTAGAT
>CAMXCT020001324.1:80000-125000 GCA_947184155.2 Cladocopium goreaui
GCTAGGATGCCGCCGCAGTCACCATGGCCGATCTTGGATACCCTGCACGTGTTTTTTAGCCACTTAATATACACCTCCATCCGTAGCAAAAGATTAACTTGCAGTAAAGTACGATTCCATGATGGTGAATCAAATCATCATCCATTTGTTAGCATATTAGTTGACAATTATTACGTCTGAAACGTACAAATCATGGCGGATCATCATCGAAACTGGAAAATAAAAAATATCCTCCTGATATTTACATAGCTCAGCTATGCTGAAAGACCAATATTCTTTGGCTATTTGGATTGACTGCGAACTCTAGTTTATCTGAGGGCAGTTGAAACCACCAACCAGAATTATTGTCTATTAATCCTCCAAGATATGACCCATCAGTTGCAACAACTAGGATGTGCTAAGAACCGTATCGCATCATAACCCAGGCAAAATAATATCCACTTGCAACATATCATATGATATATATATATATATATATACATCTATACATGAAATACATGGCTCAAACCAGTACAGCACATCTAACACCGGAAGACGTATCTATCAATATGATCTAATATTTGCAACATTCTGAAGTTCTGTGCATGTCTATAAACATGAATATACATGAGTGTATAGACAAAAATGTAATTACAGCGTTTTTAATTATACAATAATATGTATATATATATATATATAGATATACATGAGTATGATAATTGGAGGTGCAGTTCCACCAATAAGTGCATAGTCATAGTTGTAGGGGCTGTATCCCCATTCATGGACGTTATTGCCGCAGTCAAAGCCATGAAACTAACCCCAGCGGCATCCCCATGATATCTCTGTCCAAGTCTTGCACACCGATATGGAGAGCGGAGATGGTAGAGAGATGTAAGGTATGAAACAAAATGTGTTTAGAATTTATCTGGTTGGTGGTTTTGACCATCTTGAAAAATATTAGTTAATTCGAAGGATTATCCCATATATTATGGAAAATATAAAAAGTTTGAAACCACCGACCAGTTATGGAGCCAGGGTTGATTGTTTAAAGTAGGAACTGGAAATTGAGAACACATTGCATGTTGAGCCACCAGCAACATCTGGATCCTTTCGGCATCAAACTTGAATGCTGAGCCGATAAAAAAGGATTTCCGGCAATAAACCTACAAAAACAGAAGAGCTTGACCAACAATTTATTGCTCTCCCACTAGCTTGTACATTGACCCCTGGTAAGCGCCACACTCCATAGCCAACTTCACCATGTCACCATTTCAGAGTGTTGGTAAGCCCTTAGAAAAACGACTATCATTTTGTTTCTGCCACGTTAAATATCGTTAAACCATTTCAAAAACATGCCAAGCAATGGTTTCCAAATGTTTAACTAGCATAGTAAGCTTCCCCGTATTTGTTGGCAAATATCTTGGTTGGTGGTTCGATGGACAATTTTCTCAAAATATGTCAAAACACCATCCAGCATCCACAACTTACAGTCAACAAGCCATTTTTTTGTAATCAATGCCTGCAACGCCACAGGCGGGCAGGGTTTGCGCTTCGAACATTTTCGAAGCGCAAGCAAAGCGGGGAGCCCATGGGAGCCCCGCAGAACTGGGAAGGTTGAGACGACTTAAGTCTATGACAACCTTGAAGTATGCAGCTTGATGCACCAGGAAAACACCTCAGGGTTGGCAATTCTGGTTTCAAACTGGCATACAGTAATCATGCGCAATCCATGAGCATGCAGTGTGACCAACACCAGAGCTGGCGCTGCCACCAAAAAAACGGTGTTGCAGCTCGGTACGGCCAAATTTGCACAACTAGCGGGTGAAATGGCGGCATTTTTTCGCCAGCCAACCACGGCCAACCACGGACAACTTCCAGTGGGTAACAACGACCTGGCGTAATCAACCAAGCTGACCATTTCTGGTGCCCCAAAACGTTGTTTCTATCATTTTCTGTCCCAAAGTCATTGTGATGCATCCATTAACTGCATGACATGTTCCAATGCAAGCACTTTATCCATATTTCACTATATATATATATATAATATATTGATATGTAAAATAGATATACATGTATATATGATCCCGGTCCCCGGTCCCGTAGCCCCCCCCAATGGTATGGTCCCCTACTCCTGACCTAGAATCTTTCATTTCCATGGTGTTTACAGTATGTTGGATGCAAAACCTCATATTTCCATGGTATTTGCACCAGTTTGGATCGAGAATCTCATATTTCCATGGTATGTACAGCATTTTGGATGCAAAACCTCATATTTCCAATACTACCTGTACTACCTATAGGACCACATCCACAGGGGGGAGGGGGAACCATGACCGTGGGGAGACTACCTACAGGACCCACACAACTCCCACATCCACAGGGGGGAGTGGGGAACCATGACCATGGGGGGGAGGGGGTCCCCGAACCTGGAACACACACACACACACTTGCGAAGTCATGAAAGACGGTCTCTTTTCATGAATGCAAAGTCTGATTACCTCATGGTAGATTGAAGGCATCACTCGGCCATACCGAGTTAAAAAAGGCCAAGCTTATCCGTTGACATTTGAATGTCAGGTTGTTTAAAAGAGAAACCAATACGGCTCAATCAAAAGTGATCATGAAATGACTGAATGACGGCATGCAGGTTCTTGGGTTAGCCTGATCCCATAAAGTACTAACAGATACGAATATGACCACCAGCTATGACCCCAACATATCGGGTATGTCATCCAGGTGCATCATGCAGGTACGTTTTCACAACCTAAGGTGAGCGTCTTCATTGGCACAAGACTCACCAAAGGTCCTTGTGCCCCCTGCTATGAATTAAGGTGCAACGGTATCCATAATTTATGGAAGAAAGCAGTTAAAAAAACTAGTTGGTTGAAATCAGCCGCAAAAAGTGAGGAACTCTTCGGTACAGAGCTTGACACACACAAAAAGGCACGTAGCCGGGCTTGTATTCCTTTAAAGGCGAGAATGGAAGACATCATCAAGAGATTCGTGAAAAAACCGCAGAGGAACATTTGCAACCTCATCAGCGTGTCAGTAAATATTTTTGCCACAGCCAAAAGGTTAGGTATGCTTGAACTGCCTTCTGTACAGGACGCGTTGGCAGTCTGTTTTGGAGAACCCTTTCTGTACATACAGCTGAATGAGTTGGTTGAGATCATCACGGACAAATTCTTTGGGAAACGTGTATCTGCGAATTAAGGTTGCACGGGACTTTAGTCCGGACAAGCGGAGACGCATGCTGCCAGCAGAATGGAGATGACGAATTTCCCATAGTGGAGGTACTTGGTACCTTGCGGTTCGTTGCACTACGTCAATGGTGAACCCAAGGAGTGTACCATCTTGGACGGTTTCCAACTCCACCGGCGCTTGATAAAAGAAACAATCGGAAAGCACTCGCATGGGCAGTGCGGAGCGAAAACGGTGGTCAAACAAAATGAATCTGTTGTCCACATATCTTGTGAACAGAAGCCTTTCTGTACATATAACCGAGATAGTGCGTGCAACGAACTCTGTGCTTGACAGGACGGAAATGAATATTTACGAATTAAATGAGCTCGACTCTTCAGTCCGCTCAAACGCAATCGGAGGGTTCCGGCTGAAATGATTGTTCTTTCAGAAACATCAGCATAAAAGCCGAGAAGTAAAATTGTCGGCAACCAGCTCCAGTTCGACTGGACTACCATAAAAGTCCAAGTCTGTAAACACTTGGAACACTGGAGCCTGAAGATGGTGCTTCTGTACAATGACAAAACGGCTGTCGACGTACCTGATTGCAAGATGATGAAAATTTGGTTGGGTCAGAACTTCTTGATAGGTACTGCTCCACGATCTCTCGATAAGCGTCACGGCCAAGTTCGAAAGTGTCGGAGAAATCTGACTTCCTATTCCAGCGCCCCTGATTTGGCGCCATACAACACCAAGTGCTGTGAAAAAGTGAGTCCGCTGTACACGTGGGTCGACCCCCTGCCTTAAAACTGAAAAATTGAAAAACAGAAAAACAGAAAAAAAACGCAAATCCCTTGGAAACAGGGGTTGACTCTACACACTAAGGCCTATCGCCGCTGGTATTTGTCGGCCACAACGCACTGTGAATATCTGACAAAGCGAAGCCTTTCTGTACATATAACCGAGATAGTGCGTGCAACGAACTCTGTGCTTTACAGGACGGAAATGAATATTTACGAATTAAATGAGCTCGACTCTTCAGTCCGCTCAAACGCAATCGGAGGGTTCCGGCTGAAATGATTGTTCTTTCAGAAACATCTACATAAAAGC
The DNA here is from genome assembly GCA_947184155.2 of Cladocopium goreaui. Taxonomy (NCBI): domain Eukaryota; class Dinophyceae; order Suessiales; family Symbiodiniaceae; genus Cladocopium; species Cladocopium goreaui. The sequence continues at coordinate 84,270 of CAMXCT020001324.1, forward strand.
CGAGAAGTAAAATTGTCGGCAACCAGCTCCAGTTCGACTGGATTACCATAAAAGTCCAAGTCTGTAAACACTTGGAACACTGGAGCATGAAGATGGTGCTTCTGTACAATGACAAAGCGGCTGTCGACGTACCTGATTGCAAGATGATGAAAATTTGGTTGGGTCAGAACTTCTTGATAGGTACGGCTCCACGGTCTCTCAATAAGCGTCACGGCCAAGTTCGAAAGTGTTGGAGAAATCTGACTTCCTATTCCAGCGCCCCTGATTTGGCGCCATACAACACCAAGTGCTGTGAAAAAGTGAGTCCGCTATACACGTGGGTCGACCCCCTGCCTTAAAACTGAAAAATTGAAAAACTGAAAAACAGAAAATTCGCAAACCCCTTGGAAACAGGGGTTGACCCTACACACAAAAGCCTATCGCCGCTGGTATTTGTCGGCCACAACGCACTGTGAATATCTGACAAAGCGAAGCCTTTCTGTACATATAACCGAGATAGTGCGTGCAACGAACTCTGTGCTTGACATGACGGAAATTAATATTTACGAATTAAATGAGCTCGACTCTTCAGTCCGCTCAAACGCAATCGGAGGGTTCCGGCTGAAATGATTGTTCTTTCAGAAACATCAACATAAAAGCCGAGAAGTAAAATTGTCGGCAACCAGCTCCAGTTCGACTGGACTACCATAAAAGTCCAAGTCTGTAAACACTTGGAACACTGGAGCCTGAAGATGGTGTTTCTGTACAATGACAAAACGGCTGTCGACGTACCTGATTGCAAGATGATGAAAATTTGGTTGGGTCAGAACTTCTTGATAGGTACTGCTCCACGATCTCTCGATAAGCGTCACGGCCAAGTTCGAAAGTGTTGGAGAAATCTGACTTCCCATTCCAGCGCCCCTGATTTGGCGCCATACAACACCAAGTGCTGTGAAAAAGTGAGTCCGCTGTACACGTGGGTCGACCCCCTGCTTTAAAACTGAAAAATTGTAAAACAGAAAAATTCGCAAATCCCTTGGAAACAGGGGTTGACCCTACCCACAAAGGTCTATCGCCGCTGGTATTTGTCGGAAAACCGAGATAGTGCGTGCAACGAACTCTGTGCTTGACAGGACGGAAATGAATATTTGCGAATTAAATGAGCTCGACTCTTCAGTCCGCTCAAACGCAATCGGAGGGTTCCGGCTGAAATGATTGTTCTTTCAGAAACATCCACATAAAAGCCGAGAAGTAAAATTGTCAGCAACCAGCTCCATTTCGACTGGACTACCATAAAAGTCCAAGTCTGTAAACACTTTGAACACTGGAGCTTGAAGATGGTGCTTCTGTACAATGACAATAAAGCTGTCGACGTACCTGATTGCAAGATGATGAAAATTTGGTTGAGTCAGAACTTCTTGATAGGTACTGCTCCACGATCTCTCGATAAGCGTCACGGCCAAGTTCGAAAGTGTCGGAGAAATCTGACTTCCTATTGCAGCGCCCCTGATTTGGCGCCATACAACACCAAGTGCTGTGAAAAAGTGAGTCCGCTGTACACGTGGGTCGACCCCCTGCCTTAAAACTGAAAAATTGAAAAACTGAAAAACAGAAAAATCGCAAATCCCTTGGAAACAGGGGTTGACCCTACACACAAAGGCCTATCGCCGCTGGTATTTGTCGGCCACAACGCGCTGTGAATATCTGACAAAGCGAAGCCTTTCTGTACATATAACCGAGATAGTGCGTGCAACGAACTCTGTGCTTGACAGGACGGAAATGAATATTCACGAATTAAATGAGCTCGACTCTTCAGTCCGCTCAAACGCAATCGGAGGGTTCCGGCTGAAATGATTGTTCTTTCAGAAACATCAACATAATAGCCGAGAAGTAAAATTGTCGGCAACCAGCTCCAGTTCGACTGGACTACCATAAAAGTCCAAGTCTGTAAACACTTTGAACACTGGAGCCTGAAGATGGTGCTTCTGTACAATGACAAAACGGCTGTCGACGTACCTGATTGCAAGATGATGAAAATTTGGTTGAGTCAGAACTTCTTGATAGGTACTGCTCCACGGTCTCTCGATAAGCGTCACGGCCAAGTTCGAAAGTGTTGGAGAAATCTGACTTCCTATTCCAGCGCCCCTGATTTGGCGCCATACAACACCAAGTGCTGTGAAAAAGTGAGTCCGCTGTACACGTGGGTCGACCCCCTGCTTTAAAACTGAAAAATTGAAAAACAGAAAAACAGAAAAATTCGCAAATCCCTTGGAAACAGGGGTTGACCCTACCCACAAAGGTCTATCGCCGCTGGTATTTGTCGGAAAACCGAGATAGTGCGTGCAACGAACTCTGTGCTTGACAGGACGGAAATGAATATTCACGAATTAAATGAGCTCGACTCTTCAGTCCGCTCAAACGCAATCGGAGGGTTCCGGCTGAAATGATTGTTCTTTCAGAAACATCCACATAAAAGCCGAGAAGTAAAATTGTCGGCAACCAGCTCCATTTCGACTGGACTACCATAAAAGTCCAAGTCTGTAAACACTTTGAACACTGGAGCTTGAAGATGGTGCTTCTGTACAATGACAAAAAAGCTGTCGACGTACCTGATTGCAAGATGATGAAAATTTGGTTGAGTCAGAACTTCTTGATAGGTACTGCTCCACGATCTCTCGATAAGCGTCACGGCCAAGTTCGAAAGTGTCGGAGAAATCTGACTTCCTATTGCAGCGCCCCTGATTTGGCGCCATACAACACCAAGTGCTGTGAAAAAGTGAGTCCGCTGTACACGTGGGTCGACCCCCTGCCTTAAAACTGAAAAATTGAAAAACTGAAAAACAGAAAAATCGCAAATCCCTTGGAAACAGGGGTTGACCCTACACACAAAGGCCTATCGCCGCTGGTATTTGTCGGCCACAACGCGCTGTGAATATCTGACAAAGCGAAGCCTTTCTGTACATATAACCGAGATAGTGCGTGCAACGAACTCTGTGCTTGACAGGACGGAAATGAATATTCACGAATTAAATGAGCTCGACTCTTCAGTCCGCTCAAACGCAATCGGAGGGTTCCGGCTGAAATGATTGTTCTTTCAGAAACATCAACATAAAAGCCGAGAAGTAAAATTGTCGGCAACCAGCTCCAGTTCGACTGGACTACCATAAAAGTCCAAGTCTGTAAACACTTTGAACACTGGAGCCTGAAGATGGTGCTTCTGTACAATGACAAAACGGCTGTCGACGTACCTGATTGCAAGATGATGAAAATTTGGTCGAGTCAGAACTTCTTGATAGGTACTGCTCCACGGTCTCTCGATAAGCGTCACGGCCAAGTTCGAAAGTGTTGGAGAAATCTGACTTCCTATTCCAGCGCCCCTGATTTGGCGCCATACAACACCAAGTGCTGTGAAAAAGTGAGTCCGCTGTACACGTGGGTCGACCTCCACTAGAGGGAAGGCTGAAAACGGTCTCAAGGGAGGAGGAGCAGGAACTCTGGGAGGAAGAACATGCGCTCTGGGAGGAATGTTTCCAACATACGGGTCCCAAAGACCAGTATGAATGTCCCATTGACCTGGTGGAGGACGGAGAGCTTGAGAGAAAGAAGAACGAGCCGTTCTAACTGACCTACCTCTTTCAGATCTCGAAGTGGACCTCAGAGAATGGTGATCACGATGATGGTGACGGTGATGGGATGCTCGATGACGACGTCTTGTTCTGGATCTGGAGCAACTTGATGTTGTGCGTCTTTCCTGTTTGTCATCATCTGTTCCAACCGGCACCTGAGGTTGGACTGCTGACGGTCGACGAGGTACGGAGATCGTTCCTGGAATTGCGGCTGGGGCTACTACCGGAGTTGCTGGAGGAGCATGTGGTGTCAATGCCAGTCTTACTGCTGGCTTCGCCGGTGCCTTGGGTGGCCGAGGTGGAGTCGGGTCCACGTTGCCGGCCACAAAATAAACATTATACACCGGAGTCGACATGGCTCAGAAATCTAGAGAAAGGAAAATGGAAAATGTGTTGTCTAATATGACAACTTGCTAACTGTACAAGGATTGATCAGTTAGACAACTAACAAATGATAACGTATTGTTGCTTGCTCAACTGTACACCAAAAGGCATTCATGTGTACAAACACAATTCATCCATTTGGAATTCAATGCTGAGGCTTCAAGTGTGGAATTCAGAAAATTCATCTTATTGGTGACTATCAGTCGCCAAAATTGTCAAAAGTCAAATTCAAGTTCAAACTCAGTGGATTCAAGCTATTTTTGCCGGATAGCATACCGGGATCTATTCTCTCAAATGCACGCTTTGTGTCAGAGACACACGTTCAATCATTGCAATGAGCCACCGTGGCTGAATTCAAGAGTCAAATTCACTTGTGGATTCTCGCACTCCCAGGGGAGATACGACGCCTGGAATTCCAGGATCACGACCGGACTTTGACAGATCCCACGGCCGAAATACACACTTGCGAAGTCATGAAAGACGGTCTCTTTTCATGAATGCAAAGTCTGATTACCTCATGGTAGATTGAAGGCATCACTCGGCCATACCGAGTTAAAAAAGGCCAAGCTTATCCGTTGACATTTGAATGTCAGGTTGTTTAAAAGAGAAACCAATACGGCTCAATCAAAAGTGATCATGAAATGACTGAATGACGGCATGCAGGTTCTTGGGTTAGCCTGATCCCATAAAGTACTAACAGATACGAATATGACCACCAGCTATGACCCCAACATATTGGGTATGTCATCCAGGTGCATCATGCAGGTACGTTTTCACAACCTAAGGTGAGCGTCTTCATTGGCACAAGACTCACCAAAGGTCCTTGTGCCCCCTGCTGTGAATTAAGGTGCAATGGTATCCATAATTTATGGAAGAAAGCAGTTAAAAAAACTAGTTGGTTGAAATCAGCCGCAAAAAGTGAGGAACTCTTCGGTACAGAGCTTGACACACACACACACCTTCAAACGCACAAGTAGTTGTAAGATGTTGTAAGTACACATACGCAAATGACCCAAGTTATCCCAAGTTCTATTGTTGATTAATTGAGTATTAGTTGATATTTGGAAATATTGGTTTTATATGCAAGCTTATGGATCATCATATGTTATTTGTATAGTGTGCATATTTTCACGTGTGCATTTGCGTACGCTTGCATTTCTTTCCGCATTTGCAAGACCTGTATACTTCTTTACTACACACACACACACGGTTACGTGTGTCTGTTTGTGCGTGGTTCTGCTTGCAACGATGCATTAGCACACTCCAAATAAATTCGACTCCCTGCTTTGTCAACACTCAGGACACTTCGAACACAAGTGCGCAGACCTTCAAAAGGAGCTCAGCCGGGGGACTTGGTCAGATTCACCGCGGATTTGATCTAAGAAACGCTTGCGCAGGCTCGCATTTTTTTTTGTTTGGAGGAAGTACTTGCAGATTGTGCACTTTGGCACGGTGATTCTGTCTCTTCGCATTTCATATCTTATCATATAGTGCCCTAATGTAGCGTAATATATCGTAATGCATTCTTCTCAGTGAACCAACCATGACCAACCGCAACCATAAAATAACCAGCGGGACTGCATCGAGCATCATTAGGCTGATTTGGATACAACACAGCTCGATGCAGCTCAATGGTGGGACATGTGGGACCACTCAGGCCTTCAGATCCGCACGAAGCTTGGGGCAGCAAAGTGCAGAGTCAAATATCTGGAAAAACATGAAGAGCAAGAATAAACTATAAACATTGATAAACCATATAGATGTTTTACTAGATAAACATTGATAAACCATATAAGATATTTTGATATGAATGAAGAAGGAAAAGACCTAAAATGGATTAAAATGGCTAAAGGCATCTCTTGCTCGCCTTTAGCCTTTGGCTAGACTCTTGGAGATGGCGATGGAGAGAGATCTCTTGCACCTAAGGTCTTTGGCAATCGGTTCCAGTGCAGCACCTGTGGCACGTGGCAGGCATGGTCCCGCCCTTGGCCATGCCATGGCCACGACGCCGCGCCCCAGGCGTCCCAGCCATCCGAAAGTTCCGGAGGGCGCAGTGAACTCGCAGGGCTGGGTCCGAGAGCTCCTCGGCTACGGCTGGGATAGTGGTCTCAGGATGTTTCAGGTTTCGAAAATTTTGGAAATGCATTTCAGAGTCTCAAGATTTTGCAAGTCACGTAACTCAAGGATATTGGCAATTATTAGATATTAGAATATGTTAGAATTACATTGGAACATGTTGGCTATTTGGAAAGAGCTGAAGCAAATATTAAATTGTTTATGGTAGTTTGCGTGGTTCAAGTGATTCTAGATTCTAATTTGCATGTTTTTGAACAGGAGTGTGGGATGTATGGGAATTAACAACTCTGTCCAGGAAGCGACACGGTTATTCACGCGAAGTGTTGCATGAAGTCTTCGACCTCTTTGCAGATGTGCATATTGAGTCCAAAATGCCACAGTAGCCAAAGATTGATGTGTCCCAAGAATATAATTAGAAGACAAATGGAGAATCCGCGCACAGCGGACTGGCAATTTGTGTGCTCTTGCGCGAGCCATTCCATGCGCTTCTGTGTAAATCCATAGTGTGTTTGTGTGTAAATCCATAGGTGTTCGTACACAACATGCTGTGGTTCACCACCATGTGGTGTTTTCCCTGAACCACCAAGGCCAGCTCCCATGCATGGAGCGTTGGGGAACTCAGCATGTTGAGAATTTAGAGCACTCGAATCATCTCGAATCAAGATTTGTTGATATTTTCAAAGGGAGCTTCTCGCGAAAACTTCCGAGTGGATGAATGGTCATGGCCGGTCAGTACATCATTATGTCCACCACAGAGCCGCCACAGAGGTACTGTAGCAAAAGTAGCTGGAAGTGTTTGCGGGTAAAAAGATGGAAGTGCGCGAATCACAGTTGTTTTTCATTGTTGTACAGGTGTGGTGACTGGTGGCCCCAATCGTTGCCAAGGGAGGGTCTATGTTTCCGCGATTTAGGGCTTCGATATGGCTGTGACTGTGAGAAAGATGCACACGAGACTGTAGCGAGACCTCAATTGGCCACAAAACAGATTGACAAATTTGAGGGGCGCAGACTACTGCGCAAAAAGTCTGCACTGTGCAGGCTGCGTGTGCGCTGGTTTCGGTGTCACGCTCTTGCCGTGCGGGATTGCAATTGGTGGTGGCAAAACTCATTGGCACTGTTAGTGACGCTGCTACAATGCTGCTTTGCAGCGGTGCAGCTGAAGGTTGCTAATTGCATAGCAACAGCTGCGAGAAGGGTGGTTGTACAGCATGATGCCATTTTCCGGCCATGTGGGATTGCAGCTGGAGGTTGGTAAACGTGCAGCGGCTGCGCGAAGAGCAGTGGTTGAGAGAGGGAGGTAGCCCAGGGCAGAAGCAGGGAGAAGAATAGACCACATACAGGGGCCGCTCAGAGAAGAAGAAGCCTAGAGAAGAGGTCTCTCACAAAAGAGGTGGCTCAGCGAAGACGCGGTTACTACTCATTCACTACTCATTGAGTGACTACTGGTTCACCCAGTCAGCCATTCATTCATGCATGCATGATTCATGCATTTTTGCATTCATGTATGCATTCATGTATGCATTATTATGCATTAATGTATGCGCATTTGCATTAATGTTTGCATTCATGCATGCATTCATGTTTGCATTCATGTTTGCATTCATGTACGTATGCATTATGCATGCATTCATGCATGCATTCATACATGCATTCATGTTTGCATTCATGTATGCATTCATGCATTCACGCGTTCATGCATTCATGCATTCATGCACTTACGCATTCATTCAATCATTCGTCCATTCATTCATTCATTCATTCATTCATTCATTTATCCATCCATCTAACCATTCAATCATTCAATCAGTCCTGCGTTGTTTTTGCTTGTCATTGGATGTCATTGGTTTTTGTTGCTGTGATTGCGCTGGCATCTCACAGACATTTTTTTTAATTCGTTGATGCACCTCACAACCTCAATCTTTCATTGCTTCTGCATGTCATAGGTCATAGATGTTCCTATAGGCCAGTGATATCTTATATATAATAGTCATGTTTTTTTCGAAACTTCTTCCCCGGCACGCACGGCACGGCTGGGCACTATTGCTATGATACGTAGCTGTGGTTTGGATCTATTTAATTGCCTGCGGTAAGCCCGCCGGCCATAGAAAGGTGGCCCCAAGGGGGGGGTTGATGTGCATTCTAGGTGGAAGCCCGCGAGAGAGCAGAAGAGAAAAGAAGGAGAAGAAGAAGAAGAAGAAAATAAGACGAAGACAAAGCCTTAAAACGGAAGCGACTTGTGTAGCAAGGTTTGGTGTAACAACCTATTGACCGTATACCAAATGAGTACCGCCCCCAGAAAAGTGGGCCAGATACTATGTATGAGCCTTTGGTACTGGTCGATCAGTAACGAGTACCTGTAGACGACGGTAACGCTGTAGGCGATGTCATTAGCTACAGGCACTACCGGTGTAGTATTTGGGGAAGAAGGTAGGAAGGAGTAGAGGAGTAGAGGAGTAGAGGAGTAGAGGAGTAGAGGAGTCGGAGTAGGCGTCGGAGTACAAACAGCAGTAGGAGTGGGAGTGGTAGTAGTAGCAGTAGTAGTATTAGTACTATAGACATACTAGTAGTACTCGTAGACCTGCTAGTAGTACTGCTAGTAGCAGTAGTAGTAGTAGTAGTAGCAGCAGCAGTAGTAGTAGTAGTTGTTGTTGTTGTAGTAGTTGTTGTAGTTGTAGTTGTGGTAGTAGTAGTTGTTGTAGTCGTAGGAGTAGTAGGAGTAGTAGGAGTAGTAGGAGTAGTAGGAGTAGTAGGAGTAGTAGGAGTAGTAGGAGTAGTAGGAGTGGTAGGAGTGGTAGGAGTGGTAGGAGTGGTAGAAGTGGTAGGAGTGGTAGGAGTGGTAGGAGTGGTAGGAGTAGTAGTAGTAGTAGTAGGAGTAGTAGTAGTAGTAGTAGTGGTAGTGGTAGTACTAGTAGTACTAGTAGTACTAGTAGTACTAGTAGTACTAGTAGTACTAGTAGTACTAGTAGTACTAGTAGTACTAGTAGTACTAGTAGCACTTGTAGCACTTGTAGCACTTGTAGCACTTGTAGCACTTGTAGCACTTGTAGCACTTGTAGCACTTGTAGCACTAGTTGTAGTACTAGTTGTAGTACTAGTTTTAGTACTAGTTTTAGTACTAGTTTTTGTACTAGTTTTAGTATTAGTTTTAGTACTAGTTTTAGTACTAGTTTTAGTACTAGTTTTAGTACTAGTAATACTAGTAATACTAGTAACACTAGTAATACTTGTAACACTAGTAATACTTGTAATACTAGTAATACTAGTAATACTAGTAATACTAGTAATACTAGTACTAGTACCTTGGAGGCGTGGGAGGGGGGATGACCTTGATTCAGACGAAGCAAAAACGCGCAGCAAGAGAACAAAGGAACAAGCACAAGCCAAGAACAGAAACAAGAACAACACCTTCCAATCAGACACGCCGGCAGGCCGGCGGATTGTTGGACAGATTTGGACCGTTGGTATTGTTTCTCGACAAGCATGTGAAAGCTGAGCCTGGCCATGGTGATTGAACCAGTTATGCTGAGGGCAGCCTTGGCCGGCTACGCAGACAAGTCTACGAGCAGTGGTTCAAGGCAAAACGATTTTCACATGTTTCTCAGAGGGCACCATGCTTACAGACTTGTTTCTTTCATGAAGACACAGGGTGCTGCACCGTGATGGACCTGAGCATACGTCCGGAAACCTGAAGAACCCCCGATCATACTGTGGACCGGGCAACTCAGCCTCAAGTCTAAAGCACTTCAGGCGTTTGCAATTTATGTGTTGGGGGAATTTCCCAATGGCATCATGCGCACCACGAGCACGGTACTAAAATTCATCAATCTCCCCTTTGATTGTTGGTGAATGTGTAAGAATGAACAACAAACAAAGTTGGGTTTGTCGCGCGCGATTCTGCAGTTGAGTTCCGTACAGCAAGGAGCAATGTTGCCATCATAAATGAGAAATGTCAAGCGTTTAACCAAACCTGCACATTTCGCTAAGGTCAAATATGGATGATGCTGAGGCACAGATGCTTCGCTGTGAAAGATCTGTGAAGGTCTTGGGTTGGTTCACACAGGGTTCCTTTGGACTCGTTCAAACTGCTCGAACACCCAAGTGGTCCTTCCCCTCGGCCTCGCCGCAAGATTTCTGTTGGAAAGGTTGGATGTTGGAAAGTATAATCCGGCGTAGCTCTGTTTCACAGATGTGTAACATTAAAATACATTAAAGTGATTTTAGGATGTCTTATGTATATAATAACAATTAATAACATTAATTATAACACATTATATAACATATTGTAACCCTTTGCTTTGGCACAGTTTCCCCACAACATCAGAGAAGTCGCTCATCCTAAAATTCTTGCAGGGTGTCCTTTGTGTCAACTCCTTGGTGCCTACTCGTGCACCGGACCTGCCTGGCACGGCTGCTGGTCCTTCGTGGGAGCCTCGGCTGTGTTGCCATTTTGTGATATTTTGTGATTGGGTTTAGCACGGTTTAGCTTAGTCCCATTTAGTCCCCGTGTGTGTGGACTGCTCAGGTCGGAGCGACAAAAACCGTCGCCAACACGTGCAGGGACCCCAGCATGCCCTCGCTGGATCTAGCTGGCCTATTCCTGCGATGCAAATAGATCAGAGAGAATCGATTCAATTTCTTGAATCCTAAGATAGTTCCAAACAAAGACTTACTGTAATTATAAAGCATACGCAGCATATAGTACAACAGTTTAGCGTTTGTTGTCCTGCAGGTGTTACTACTGAATGATGTGCATGGTTTCGACAAGATTTGAGTGTGTTTGACCATTTACAATCAATTCCGCCATGATCGAATGCTGTCAAAGCTCATTGAGGGCCTGAGACTCGGAATATGTTTGAACTGACTGCTTCCAAGGCTGGGGAAAATTTGAAGGCGTGGTACCGGCGTACACCTGGATTTCCAACTCTCCCCACCATCTCCCCACCAAAGCCCATTTTTCTTCCTCTAAGTAATTTGTTATATTTGTTGAGATTCATGTGGACAGTTCATCTCAAGTCTAGCGACACCTGACTGCCAGTACTGCCCCCCAGTAAGTGGCAAACAGCCTTTTGGTTTTTGGGATGCTCCCTGTCCGTTTGCTCCATTGAGATCCATTGAGACATGGCTTCAGGATGGTTCACTGCATATTGAAAAATTAACCAAAATTCGCCGCATGAGCAAGATAACACCAACTCTACTAAGATCTCTAAGCAGTGCAGGGGGAGCCCAGCCTGAAGTCATTGAAGGACGCAAGGGCAGACCAAGGGCCACCACAGGGGGCCACCGGGGAAGTGTCCGTGAGTACCAGCGGTCATATGCGTCGTCAATGCTGTCATTCTTGTTGTTGCGCCCGTTGTTGCTATCGTTGTCCTTGTACTGTAGTTGTTTTGTCCTAGTATAGCATATTGGAGCTGTTGTTGTCATTGTCGTCACTGCGATTTTTTTTTTGCAGATATTGCTTTCCTTTTTTTGGGCAGAGTATGCCAAAGATGTTGGGAAAGGTCAGCCAAATGCTGTCAAACCAGAGGATGGGCCGCACAATGTCACAGCTTGATGTTGGCCATGTTGGCCTTGCAAGGACACCCTTTGCAAGCTGGAGGAGGACAAGGACGCGTCGTGAACCAAAGGAATGAATGACGGACATGAAGAGGTGAAGAATCGTTTCTGAGCTCAGCAACAGCTAGTCTAGAGATCTAGTCACAAGAGACCCTTTACATTTTCGTACTGGATTTTGACTGGAGCATGTCTCCATGTTTCCATTGCTGGCTTGCTGGCATAGGCCTGCCATCCTTCAAGACGCCTCAGCCCTTTGGCTCATTGCTTGATGAATGCCAGTTTGGAAGAGCTTTAGCAACGCAATTGCCAGAGAGGTTGCCTGCTACGACAGCAGGGTTTTTGTTCATGTCAACACCTCAGCCTGGACTAGAAGAATATAAGTATTCTCTTCAATGCAAGCGCCAGAAGTTTGAAGGTTCACCCAAACAGAGAGAGAGAGAGAGACCTTCAAGACTCAACGTTTCTTATTTCAGATCCAAAGGGCTGAGTCACCTTAGCCACGTCGTGTCGAGCTCCGCGATGCTTCGCCTTGAGCTTCAAGCTGTACCACACAGTCGGCCTGGCAGGTGCTCACTTCGCCAGATCCGCAGCCAGGGACCTTGTCGATCTTGTCGCCACCTGCCTGGCGTGAAAGCTGTGGGAGCCGTGGGCCTCGTTGCCGTGGCCAGGGCAACCTGCCGTGTCGCTCGTGCTGCGCGCAAGGAGTACAAGGAATCATGGCGGAGAAGGAAGAATTCGCCGCTCATCATGTGTTATGTGGCTGTTGGCATTGTTTATGCTGTGTATGTTTATGTTATGTTTATTCATGTTTACCGGTAGGTGAAGTTTAGTGTATACTCTCATGCTATTTTGAACTGCTGGCTCGGCTGGCTCGTGACTATGCTCTCACACACTCCGTGAAGCATGATTATCGCAACTATTCAAAACTTTAAAACGTTGGTTTTACTTCTCCTCCCTCTTGTATAGAGTCCGGAGGATATATTTATTCAAGGTATGGGTGCCATGATGGAAAGAAGGAAAAGAACGATTATACAAATTATATATATATATCCATGTAATTCCATGTATATCCATATTGGGGGATGGTCATCAATCCATTAATAGGTGTTTATTCGTAGACGCAGTCATTAAGGATTCCCATTATGGGATGGATGACCCTTCGACCACAGGCAACTCTACAGAGAACTGGAGGAAGGCATGGAGAGCGCACAGCCAAGACGACGCAAGCCAGAGGTTCGCTCAAACTGACTGCATTCTTGGATAAGACTTGAGAAGACATGATAGGCATATATAATATTATATAATCATATAAAGGCATCCTCAACAAGCCCATCCTCAACATTTCGAAGAAACATGAACAAACATGAACAAACTGGATAGGTCCGGGGCGAATCGGAAGATGTTGAACATGGTTGAATTCTCCTCTCAAGGTGTTGGCTCCAGCCGGTGGCTGGCCACAGCTTCGCGCTGCCGTTCGGGCAGGGGCAGATGCGGTTTACTTTGGTTTGGATGTTGGGCTGAATGCAAGGGCCCGTGCAGCGAACTTTACTACCGAAGAACTGCCAGAGGTCATGAAGTTCTTGCACAGCCATGGCGTGACTTGGCGTCGAAGGATGTTTAGAACGACATAACAAGGATCCAGGAGTCCAGTGCCTAGAGGATTTCTGGCTCTTTTAAGCCATTGGCATCCTTGGCCCTTTGACAAATTGCAATATAGATAACATAGATAACATAGATAACATAGATAACATAGATAACATAGATAATATAGATAATATAGATAATATAGATAATATAGATAATATAGATAATATAGATAATATAGATAATATAGTCACATGATGTCACATGCGTTCGCCTCGCCACTTGAGGTGAAGGCTTACGTGACTCTGAATACTTTGGTCTTTGACCATGAGCTCTTCGACAGCAGCGACATGCGAGCTGGAAGTGGTTCAGCCATTGATGCTCTGCGAGTGGTCTCTGAAGCCAAGGTTGATGCATTGATTGTCCAAGACATTGGCTTAGCTTTGGCATCTAGGGCTTGATTATTGCGATCTCAAACCATTGAAAGATTCACCATAGATGTTTGATGATGCTTGATTCCTTGATGATAGTTACTCATGGTTGATGATGTTTGACGATGTTTGCCTCTGTTTGATGGCCACATATGGCCACACTTTTACAATGCAACGTCCCTCATGCCAAATCATGTTGTTCCATGTAATGTTCTTCCACAACCCACATGGGTTTCTCTATGTATGTAGCTTGTTCTTATCATCGTACAAGTACAATGAGTCATACAAAGTAAGGAAAGGGCTGAATTCTGAAAGAAACTGGAGAAAACAAAAAGACCTGATGCAGGAGTAGTGGCTATTCTTGGAGCTATCGGCTTCCGAGGTATGTCGTGAGTTGTGCCCCCAAATCTCTGTTCATGCTTCGACGCAGATGTCAATCACATCAGCACCTGGTGCGTTGCAGCCTGTTGGCACTAGGAAAGGGTGATGGGCGGGGTATCAACCTAGGCTTGTCACTGGTTTGTCGAATGTGGCAGACGTTAATCTCCAAGTTTGATATGGTTTACCGTTTTTGACCATGGCCAGTGTTGTTTGGACTAGTTGACTGGTTGTGTGTTCTTCCTCCTTAATGCGAACAAGTTCGCATTTGGCGTTTTTGTCAACCAGCCGTTTGGAGTGAAGTATAAAATCCATACGACCATACGCATACCATGGGTGTGTGTGTGTGTGGGTGTGTATTGTGTATTCTGTATTGTTGTGTATTCTGTATTGATGTGTATTGTGTATTGTGTGCGTATGCATAACTATTATAATTATATCATGATGAGTACCCATGTGCATATATATATAATATACACGTGTGTGTGTGTGTGCATCTCTTTGCGTATGTAATGTAATATCATTTCCGTGTGTATGATGCAACGTAATGTGATGTAATAATGTAATGTAGTTTTATTTCATGTCATGTCATGATATATCATGTCATGCATCGATGTGTTTGTGTCTGAACGAATATAGCGAATAAACTGCGACCTACTGATCTTTTGCAAGCCCCGACGTCCTCCTTCACGTTACTGCTGAGACACGAAGGTTCGCGGAGCGTTTGGGCGCTGATCGTGTAGTCCTTGGTCGCGAGTTGAGCATCAAAGAAATTGCATCAGTTGCAGCAGACGTGGGGGATTTGGAGGTTGAGGCGGGAATGGTTGTTCTTGCTGTCTTCTCACTTGTCAAAGTTATCTAAAGCCGTTCATGCTTAGCTTGATATAGCACAAGTGCCATATTGTTGTGCAAGCCATGGCGCTCAAGAGGGATTTGAGTAAAAAGTGTGAGGGAAAAGCCTATTGTTAGGTTGAAGTTCAGAGATTGCATACGCGATCATGCACTTCCTAGATCAGGTTGTTGAGCCAATAGAATACTATGTGCCCAGAACTGCACATGCGATCACATGCGTGCATAGCAAACACAGCTACATATTGTTTTCTTATGTTTTCTTCAGCGCTTTGGAGGCATCATTGCCCTTTGTTATTGGTGTCATTCGGTGTTTCTTTGCTGCGAAACTCGCCAGGTCTTTGTGCATGGTGCCCTGTGCGTTTCCTACAGCGGCCAGTGCTTCTCCTCTGAAGCCTGGGGTGGCCGCTCCGCAAACCGTGGGCAATGTGCGCAAGCGTGTCGATTGCCATATGGTTTGGTTGCCCGACTGCAACACACACGAGAAATCACGAGAACCGTGGAGACATGTGGAGACTGTTGCAGCTGCATTATAGCTTGATGTGACATTAAGGGCTCTGAACGAAACTGTTGCAATGTCAAGTGCCGTCAGTGTTTGGGAAAGTCATTGGCATGATGTCATGTGATACGAATGTTGGCTGCCAAAGACGTTTCTTGTTGCCTCTCAAGACCAGGAGCTGTTTGTAGGACCTTTTGCTTTTTCATACAAGGTGAAGGATGGAGAATTGATCGATTTGGGCTGCTTGTCATATCATAACAACCTTTGCACAGGATGGTTCAGGGCGGGAATGAATTGAATGGTGGTGCTGCCATGCTCATTCTTTGTAGCGTTTGATGCCACGAGGAGAATGCTACAACCCCGTCAGAGTGGAGTTGAGATTGGTTGTGTGTGTGTGTCATGAAAGACGATGCGCAAACGGCGCAAACACTAATATTCTATTTACAAGATTTTACAAGCTGCCGGCGAATTCCATTCAATTTACAAGCTTGCCGAGTAGATACTGAATATACTGAATCAACCAAACAGAATATCAATGATTTTTTAGATCTCAGACTATCTCGTCTTAGTACGGCTTGAATTTGGAGTGGAGCTTGCAATGTCAAAATCTGAGCTCTTGGAGCCAATGTCCAAGCGAATTGAATGCCGAAATCGATATCACTGATGCATATTGATATATGGGTATGGGTCAATACCTATAGATACATTTTTAGTGGGATGAACATCCATTTACCAGCTATTTTGGGGTTCACTAGGTACCAGGGTTTTGACCCATCCCCATATGATATGTGCAAAGTATTATAGATATGATATAGTTAGAATAGGGCTTGCCCATCTTCCAAAGCCTGAACCCCAAACCTCACAACCCCCAACATACACAACATCTCACAAAAATTTCATCAAAACTAACCACATACACCCAACCAAAAACCAATCAGAACAATCAACCATAAACTCAAATCCAAAAAGAACTCCAATTTTTCAACAAGACAAGTCTTGTTGAAAAATTGCCCGCCTAAATTTATATAAACAATAATAATCAAACAATACACCATAAACCAAAACAAAAACTCACCACAAACAACATCACAAAAAATTCTAACAGCATAACCTTGCCCACTATATATCATCCCAAAAAAATATGTTATAATTTCTGTGGTATTTTGTCGGGCAAGGTTATGTTGATAGAAAAAAATATTCTTATTAGAATGTCTTAAACCATATGTATAAAATGATGATTATATATTATCATTCATAATATTTTTTAAATACTTTTTAACAGAAATATTATTAATAAATCCCTTTAACCCACCTCCCCATTGCACCCCCCTGTCAGCAGAAGAAGGAGCGCATCAAGCAGAGTGATGGTCTGAAGCCTCTGATTTTATTTTATATAAATATTAATGTATATATTATATTTTTATACTTAATATTTTCCACAACTACTATTACATCTCTTACAATATGGCATTATATTATCCAGTGTATGAGTGTAATCATTATTTACTCTTTGAGCGGTTAGATTTGTTGTTATATTTCCATTTTTTATAGCGCTATGAAACCCACATCCACAGTAATTACATTGGTTAGTTATATTATCAAAAAAAACATTTAGCATTTACATAGCCTTCTTTTGGTATTTTTCTTTTTGCTTTCCTGTCCTGTTGCTTGTAATTTTCAATCTTTCTTTCATAAAAACTGTTCATACATTTGTAGTTGAATTCATCATTTACATCATCACTATATTTATAAAACTTTACCTTGTTTAAATCTCTGGCTCTTGTAATTGCTGTCCATAACCACTCCCTATAATTTCTAATGTCAAAATGGTTATAGTCAAATATGGTTATAATATCTCCATCTATGCTACTACCTTGGGCTGAATGGCAGGTAGTGCAATGGGCGAAAATGAAATTATCCCTTACCTTTTGAATTTTCAAGGATTGTAGTATATTAGTTTTAGTATTTTTCAATGTCATTACTCCATCCTTTCCAATGTGGACTATCTTATATTTAAAATTTACATTAAATACTGATGTAGGGGTTTTAGTATATTCTCTACATATTAAGAATTAGGCAACAGATGTTGCGACAGTGTGTGTTTGTTGGAAAATGACCTTGAGATGAACAGGGACTGTTCTTGCAAACACTGCGTAAATGTTCAAACAAAACCGACATGATGCCCGACAAATTACTACAGAAATTACAACATAATTTTTTGGGATGATATATAGTGGGCAAGGTTAGGCTGGTAGAATTTTTTGTGATGTTGTTTGTGGTGAGTTTTTGTTTTGGTTTATGGATAATTGTTTGGTGATTATTGTTTATGTAGATTTAGGCGGGCATTTTTTCAACAAGACAAGTCTCGTTGAAAAATTGGAATTGTTTTTGCATTTGGGTTTATGGTTGATTGTTCTGATTGGTTTTGGGTTGGGGTTTATGTATATAGTTAGTTGTTATGAAATGTTTTTGCTGGGGTGTATGTGGTTAGTTTTGATGATTTTTTTTGCTGGGGTGTATGTGGTTAGTTTTGATGAAATTTTTGTGAGATGTTGTGTATGTTGGGGGTTGTGAGGTTTGGGGTTCAGGGTTTGGAAGATGGGCAAGGCCTATTCTAACTGATATTATATTATTATATTATATATTATCTTATATTATATTATATATGTGTGTGTGTTTTTATTTGTTTGAAACATATGTGTAAATTAATAATAATATAATATGTATATGCATATGCATATATATATATATACGCGTGCGTGTGTGTGTGTGTGCGCATGCATATACCAAATATGTATATATATATACATACATATGTGTGTTTGTGCATTTATGTGTGTGTGTGCGCGCAAAATACATATATGTATATATATATATAGTAAAGATAGATGATTTGTTTGCTTACTAATTGATTCTACAGTGTTACATATATCATATCATCAGATATCATCATATGTAATCATATGTATAGATGCCAAATGCATGTGTGTTTTACCATGTTTTACTAGTCAAAAGCACGTACGATTCAGGTGATGCAGTGCGCTACTTGCTGTCCCCACAGGACCTCATGGCCTTGGAAGCTGGGTTTGAGCTACACAAAGGTGGAGCCGAAAGAAAGTTAGCGCGTCATGAAGATCAAAATCAATCAGCGTATAAAGAGGGATCATCAATATGTTAATGTCCAATTCCAGTGGTGGTCACTTCCATGTTTATTTCCGGAGAGAGAGGAAAAAACTCTGGGTGATGTTGATCATGACCTTGCCAGCCAAGGACTACGTGCCAGCCTTGATCGATGCGGGCGTTGGTTGCTTCAAGATTGAGGGGCGGCTCAAGGGTGAGGAGAGCAACCAATTCACGAGAGTCAAAGTGTGTTGGATAGCTCCAAGTACACAATGTGAAGTTTTCCAATGCCAAGGTACTGGCAAGTCAGCCCGCAAGCGCGTGCTTGAAGTTTGGGCCGAACAATTTCAGGTTTCACCATTTTCTCAAGTTTCCCAACTTGGGAAGCTGTAGCTTCAGCATCACACCGTTTCGCAGTCTTCTCCCAGGAGTACGTGGCCTTGACAACAGCCGCATACCGCCAAGCCATAGATCAAGCCTGGGATGCCACAGCCACAGCATGGGAGGAGACACCCGCAGCACAGCTGTTGGCAGAGCCACAGACTGCCCGCACTGCGCTGGCGCAGCTCTTCGCACGAGGGCAGGACTTCACTGGGCTTCAAAGGTTGGACTTTTTTCGACTGAATTGGCCTAGGCGGTATATATATATATACATATCATGATTCTGTGCTTAGGGGTTAGGCGTGTGGAGCTAGATACGCAGGGATTTGAGTTGCTGTATCATTTGGGCAAGTTCAGAATTGGTAACAACAATCTATTATATCATTCCAGGAATTGTTCTCGTCGTCGTGTGTTGACTTTAGATTGGTCCAGCATCCCACGCAGTATTCAAAGGACGAAGAGCACGATGGACTTTCGCCTGGATTCTTGGAAGGCCAGTTTTGGATTTGGCAAAGTGTTTTGGATCATGTTGGATCTGTCGGTAGACATGGACGGGTCAAAACCTATGATTTATCGTCTCAGCGGGAGGAACATCATTGAACATCTGAATTTAAATCCGCTTGCCAGCTAGTCTGCTGATCACCAGGTGCCACGGTTATGGTCCATGGTTGATGCGACAAAATCCACGGAAAGCATCTAGAAGGGGTACTGCCGCTGATAGGTCCCCAGCACCAACGGCTTGTTCGTGGCATTGCACCAAAGCATCGGGGTGTTTTGGTGGGCACCGTGTGTGCAGTGCAGAGTGCCACGGCATCCTTTGCATTGAAGCTGGCTCCTGGTGCTGTCAACGTGCCCTTGCGACCAGGCACAGGAGGTTGCGGAGGAGAGGTAGCAAAGTACTTGCTCAAATACTGCGTGCTTCTAGACTTCCGGAAAATTTGTGTTTTGCTGCACAATATGTATGTAATTGAATGTAATTGATTTTACTTGTACATAATCATCACTATAATGTATATATATATGTGATATTGTATGTTTATATGTGGATACGTTTGCTCCAAAGCAGCTTCCATCAGCTATATGCGTTTATCGTTTCTTTTTTTGGCCTGTTCGCAGGCGCTGGCATTTTCTTCGATCAAAATGTTGGGCTCGGAGAAGATGCTGATGTTCTAGGAGACGTGAGCACAGGAAAATGATGAAACGCCTAGAGTTACTCAGGTTACTTACTGGACTGGTGGCCTGGGTAAAGCAACATGAAGATGTATGAAGCAGGGAAAAACCTCCACCCATTTTTCACAGGAGGAAAAGTCGCAAAACTTCGGAAATCTGGCGCGGGTGGTGTGCTTGCTTCGAGCGCTGAGCTTCAAAGCGGCGACATGCTTTTGGTTCGTTTGGACACCTTCCCTTTGCTTCAAGAAATGTTGCATTGCTTGGAAGGGATTTGCCCCACATTGGAAAACCAGCCACTGAATTGAATGGGAGATCATGCGGCAATCCCGCCAGCATCCGCCAGCACTTTCTGGGCGTCCCATGGTTTCCTCTTGTCGCGACGCTACATGCTGCTAGAGTCTAGGGTTGTATTGAAAGATATTTGAAAGATATTGAAAGGTCACGCCAAGCAGCATTTGGCATTGCACCCTCTAAACTATTGGGAACCTGTGCAGCCTGTGCCACAATAAATCCCATGAGTGTCCCACTCCAAGGATTTCGGAGGGAAGGAGCGGAGTCGACGCATGGAAGAGGTGAAAGTAGGAGATTTGGTGTGGAGAAGCTCGATCGAGAAAAAATCACCATGACCTCCTACGATGCCTATGCCTACCATGTTACTTGATAAATGTTGCACAAAACCGAACAGCCAAATCCAGTATTGAAAACAGCCTTGAAACATGTGCAACAGGGATTATATACAGTTTGAATCATTTTGAATGGCCTCACCTTAGAACAGGATAAGAGATACAACAGAAGCATGGCTTCAAGTGTCACAAGAATTAAAAAGCCAATGCAGGTAAAAGATATTAAAAGAATATAAAAGATCCTAAAGATCATAAAAGCAAGAAACATGAGGCACCTTCGCCAAGGAAACAAAGACGAGATGCTTGAAGAGCAGGTCAAAGAGCTCTCATTGGTGAACCAGTTCATCTTCGAGCAACATGGCCATTCTGTAAAGCGGAGCGTCTCGTTTCCAAGATGTTCCAACTTCCAAGCCTCATCCGAACCACAAGCCCAATGGGAACAGATTGGAGAAAGCATTTGTCATCAAAGATCATTCCCTTGATCTGTTAAAATAAGCACTGGAATCGTCGATATGTTCCATATGTATGCAATAGTTACAGTATACATATACAAATATATCAATATGTAATAATATATTAGAGATGGCTCATGACATGTTATGATCAGTTCATGTTTCATCATTCTTCCTGGTATGTTCACCTCATTTTTCCATATCCTCAAGGCATCTGCCAGAGCCGGAAGCCGAACGCTTCGAGGAGCTGCAGCCGGGCCATCCTGCCACCATGGCACGGCTGCAGCGCCTCGTTGGCAGCGCCGGCAACACGTTGGGCCAGGTGCTGCCAGCGACGCTCCCGCGGCTCACGGTGCTGTGCCGCACCGCGCAGCAGGCGGAGGCCGTGTTGCGGCTGCCACCAGGCCATGCCAGGGCCATTGGGGCCATGCCAGGGCAGTGGGATGGACGGGAAAATATTGAATTGCCCATAATTGCCCCAAAAACACATTGAGAAAATATAGAAAAGATATAGAAAAGCAATAAAAAGACATTGAGAAAGCGTTGTGACGTTGTGCAGATTCGCGGGGAATGTTACTTGGGCAATGGTTTTGGAAAGCTTTTCTGACCGTGGCTTGCTGGGCCTGTTTGTCCTTGTACTTGTCGCGACAATGAATGTCAATGAATGTCAATGACATCTTTTGTTGGACCAGCTTGTGCCAAAATGATTGTCGAAAGGTCAGCCGGTGATGCTCAAGAGTTTCTGAGAAGCCCAACGATGACCACAATCCACACTCCAAACATGTTCAGGTTGAATAAAATCATTGAAAGACAAGAACGCAAATGATTTGTTACAGCCAAAATCCTTCCAATGCCCCTCAATTGTTGAAAGTTTTGATGCTTTTTGATCATCCAAAGGCATCCAATCTGTCAGGCATGGTCTATGAACTCCAACTGGATTTCCTCGAAGCCCAGGGCCTCCATGAGTCAGTGCAAAGGGCACGAGCAGCCCAGCAGCGTGTGGCCGTGTGCCTCCCAAGAATTTTGAAGCCCAACGAGGTGCAAACATGTGCAAACTACACCAAACATCATCAAACTACTGCACATGTTCCACTGACGGCCGATCCATGGTTTCTGTTTCAAGGGGCTTGGAGTGGTCTCCGAGTGGTCCATGATGAGACTGGCACAAGTGATTTTTTTCTGCAGGACCGCTTGTGGCAATTCTATCAGCGCCTGGAAGCGGATGTTGCTTGCACCAGAAAACTTATCCTGTTTACATTACACTCGGTGTGTGTGTGTGTTCAATATGTTTCAACCTGTTTTAACAGTTCATTTGTTTACCTTCCCTGAGGCAAAAGCAACATAGCAACATAGCAAAAACTCCAGCATTCAGAGCTGAAGGAGAGGTCACCAATTCGTACTAATTCCATAGGATGACATTGGCCCAAGATGGCCCAAGCCACCCGCAGCAGTAGCCACAGCCCCCAAGGTTTCCAGGGCCAGTGCAGGATGTGAAGTATGTTGTAGAACTTGGCCCTTGTTTTGATCTTGGATCTGTAACTTTGATCCTGAAAAATCCCGAAAATGGTTTCAGATGGTTTCAGATGGTTTCGGCGGCAAGCGATCAGACGGTTTGGTACTCAATTCTTTTTGGTCATCAAAATGGTTGTCCCTTTGGTGCCATATGTTTGTTAACAATGTTTAACATATTTACCCTCTAGTTATTTAACATAGCCATGGAAAATGGCCCATAGAAATAGATGGTTTACCTAGCTATAAAATGGGGATTTTCATGGATTTTCCATGGCTATGTTAAATAACCAGAGGGTAACAGATTTAAATTACGCTAGGCTATGGCTGCAACGGCTGTATCCATATCCAAGGCCATGTTGGTCCGCAGTTGTGGCGCCCTGAACCAGCTGCTGAGCAGCGAGAGCAAGACGGATGCAGAACTCATTGGGGACTTCAGCCTCAATGCCGCCAACGTGGTTTGCCATGAAGATGATCAACTTTTATTCATATATATATATATATAATGTATATATATATATATGATTTTTTTTATTCATTTATTTATTTATTCATATGTTATATTTATTTATAAATATATATATATATATACATATATATATATATGTGTGTGTGTGCTAATCCGCTGCTCCCATCATGTCCCCATCCACCCATTTCTCGTGAGGTGGAAGGGATATTCGGAGGCGTATGGGTCTGTGTACTATGATAGTTGGCGTGCTGTTGTTTGTGTTACCATGCGCGAGTGCTGCAAACAAATCTCAGTTTGCAGACTTCTGACCGCTAGGCAGTCACCGCCGCCTTTTTTCTGGGCGTTGGATTGGATCGACTGACGCCGAGCCACGATTTGAGTGCTCAGCAGATTTGCCAATTGGCAAAGAGACTGGGACCAGAGCGGGCCGCAAAGTTGGAGGTGCCGCGTGCAGACTGGGCCTGTCGTAAGTCGTAAGTGTGGACGATTAAGACACAAAAAAACAAGGGTGGTGGGCTGTGCTTTGTGAGCTGGTGGGTTTGTTTGGTGCTGCACTTTGCTTCGTTCATGTCATATTGTAAGTCCCTTCAAACCAGACCCTTCGCATTGAGGTGGTTGCGCACCAGCACCTGCCCATTTTTCACACAGAGCACTGCGTGTTCTGTCGCTTCCTGAGCAATGGCAACGACTACACAGACCCCATCCTGTGCATTAACAGCTTTGTTTCACCAACACCTTGATTTTCTGACCAGTGAGAAGTGAAAGGGAATGCGGACAACATCGGGCAGCTGACCTTGAAGCAGTCTTTGGATGTCTTTGATATGTGTAATCGTCAAGTCAAAAGGATCAGACGATGTATGCTACTTATATTGTTCATCAAGTGATAGGGAATCGTTGGTGCTCCGTCACTGTTGGGTCATTTGTGAATTCAGGATTGTGGGCACCCATGTGAGCGCCACAACTTGCACTTGAGGGATTCAAATGGAAAGGACCACAAGGCTCGAGGGGCATCACTTCACTCCCAAAGTGTGTAACAGATCTACTGACAGCAGGCTTCAGATTTTGACATGGGTTACTTAGCTCCGCCACAGTCGAATTAGTTGTTTAATGATGTTTCATGATGTTTTAATGATTCTGCTGACTCGCTTCCGTGAGAGTAGGCTCCTGTCAGGTGGTGGCTGACATGGGCTGCCGCAACACCGTCTTCAACGCCAAAGCTCAGTCTGCAGCCATGGACCTGGCAGCCTTTGCCTCAGCACAGGCGGGGCCAGTTGTGCTATCAAGGTGAAGCCACCTGCCCGTGTTTCCGTAGTTCCTTTAGTGTACCATTCAGGGAGTTGTGAATATGTGTGAGTTCTTAATGGTTTGACTCAGTTCAATATATTGGAACACAATATATGCCATATAGTGTTACACTACAATATATATATATATTTATCAGGTTCTGTTTGTTTGCTGCGCCAGGTGGGATTCTTCCGCCTGGAGCTGGTGGATGAAGTGCCGGAAGCCGTGGAGACCTTGGTGCGGCGCTACCACTCAGCTGCTTCGGGACGCCTTCCTGCAGAGAAGTTGGGAAGCCCAACACAACATTTTATATAATATAATATAATATAATATGATATAATATAATATAATATAATATAATATGATATAATATAATATAATATAATAATATAATATAATAATATAATATAATAATATAATATAATAGAATAATATAATATAATATAATATAATAATATAATATAATATAATAATATAATAGAATAGAATAATATAATATAATATAATAATATAATATAATATAATATAACATAATTATATAATATAATATAATATAATGTAATGTAATGTAATAATATAATAATATAATAATATAATATAATATAACATAATATAATATAATATAATAATATAATATAACATAATATGATATAACATAATATAATATAATAATATAATATAATAATATAATATAATATATAATATAATATAATATAATAATATAATATAGTATAATATAATATAGTATAATATAATATAGTATAATATAATATAGTATAATATAATATAATATAGTATAATATAATATAAACAAATAATATAATATAACATAATATAATATAATATAATGATATAATATAATATAATAATATAATATAATATAATAATATAATAATATAATAATATAATAATATAATATAATATAGTATAATATAGTATAGTATCATACAAAATAAGTTAAATTATATACAATGTAGATATATATATATACATATATAGAGATATACATTACTGGCCATGATTCATAAAACTGCATCAAGCTATCTATATCTATCTATCAAGCTGCACAGTCACTGAAACTCACTGGAAGTGACTGGAACCGTGAGAGCCTCATTATTTGACCAGGACCTGATACCTCCTGAGACAAGCCAAAGTCAATGGCTCTTTGAGGTTGTGGAGCTATGTGGCCAGCTTGAGTGACTCCAATGGTCGTCGCCAGGGCGTAGAGCGAGGCTCCCTAGACGATTCCACGTGGCGAGAACAAGACTTTCGGGAAATGAAGGTGGGCAGAGTGCTGCAGAGCGGGGCTTGGGCGGGGCTTTTGCGGCAGTTGATTGTAAAAATTATAGCTATGAAGACCGACTTTATACAATATAAGTGTGTATGTGTTTGATTGTTATTGCAATGGTTTGTGTTCATTGTTTATCTCTATGTAGTGTTAATGTGTGTTTATATGAACATTGTTGAATACGAGATGTACGAGGGAAGGGAAGTTATGATATAACTTATCCAATGTGGATTGTCGCACCCTTGTAATGAAAGAGTCCAGGGACTGACAAGCTTAGCAAGCGAGGCACGTAGTGATTTTGTGGCAGTGAAGCTAGCTTTGCAGACCTGGAACGGAAAGTAGATAGAAAGTCCGCTTTTCAGTTTGGGTATCTTCCTTCGGATTATCCACATGAGTCATGATGCCGATGTCAGCTGGACAGTAAGATTGCAGATTCCTTAGCCTTAGCAGAACTTCAGAATCCCCCAAGCTTGTCAGAGTCAGGTGACAGCAGCCTCACGAGCAAGTAGATAGTTGAGAGTGCTGACCATAGTCCTGGTACCCGTACTCTCCGAAAGCACTGCTGGTAGGTTCACATTTTGGATCATGACCAGCGCAGGAAATCGTAGAATGGGGCTCTTGTCAGTGAAAGTCATTCGTGGACCTTGCGCCGCACCAAGCAACTGGCTTGTTGTGCGAGACCCGGCAGACCGACACGTCGCCAGAAAAGGGAAAGCTGCTGGGAGGAACTCCCTAGAAAAGTACCAGAATGCCACTTATGCGGGGGCGTCAAAACCAATTGTACCATATACTGGTAGATCCATATATCATCATATATCATATTTTGTGGGATGAACATCCATCTACTATTATACTGTACCACAAAATTGGGTGTTCACCAGGGTTCCAGGGTTTTGACCCATTCGCCATTATTTTTCTGACACGGTGAGACGGTCAGCTCGAACCAAACGATGCCTTTTTCGTGCATCGTTTGCAGGAGAGATCTTTGAGTCACGCAGCGAAATGTAAAAAGACCTTTGTCAATAGCTCAGTGTCAGTGACGATGGACGCAGGTTGTTGACGAATGAATAGGCCTTACATGAAAAATGATTCGTGGTTGAGCAGTTTTTGTGTCTATCCCAGACTAGAGGCTGAGCATTCTTGAGATTCGATTGCAGGATCGAAACCGACAGCCAACAAGACTGAGGACCGCTTGGCGATGGTAAACGCATTCCAGCTGCTTGAGTGCCAAAAAAGTTTGGAACGTTTCAATTTTTTGCATGATGACACCGACTGCGGGAAGTCTACCAATGGCTTGATTAGTAATGATTAGAGTCATTTGAAGGATCAAGGATTGAACATCATTCAACCTGCCAAGGACCCCTGCTATGGCGGCACGGATAAAGGCCACCGCAAGCAGCGAGTCCAACATTGTTCCAGAAGAACTGGCCCAGGGGGAGCAGTTACCGGGCCTGTGCTGGAAGTTTTCTAAGTTGGTGGTATTTGGATGTATTTTTGGGAATCAAGTTAACAAGTAGAGTACGCCCCATTGAAGTAGAAATCGTATGAAATCGTTGGGGGATGAATTTCATCAAAGTGTTCTGAATTTTGAAGGTTGTTAGTTCTGGGGATCCATTGCGATATATTGCGATGGAACTGCGTTGGTTCCAAGGAATGCCCACACTGGAGCGAATGCAATTGCTGTGAGATCTGTGAGTGGTGCAAACGCTGCACCATCT
Organism: Cladocopium goreaui; assembly: GCA_947184155.2. Classification (NCBI taxonomy): domain Eukaryota; class Dinophyceae; order Suessiales; family Symbiodiniaceae; genus Cladocopium; species Cladocopium goreaui. Next base: position 111,643 of record CAMXCT020001324.1, read on the forward strand.
GCTGAGAGGATAGACAGCATTGAGGTGGCGGGGGCTGCCACCGAACCCCAGGGGCAGTTTGTCACAGAGGGCAGGACGTTCCTGGGTTGGACGAGCACGCTTTATTATTTGTAGTTGAGTGCTAGTTATAGAAATTCAACTCCTTCGGAGTTTGGCCACCCGAATCTCTGCAACTCGCCGGGCACCAGGTAGATTGAGACTTACTCGGGACATTGTTTGGCTTTATCTATCCACAGGTAGTGATTGTTTGGCTTGGCTCTGTCTTGTTTTCTTTGGTTCCCACAAAGTCTATCATTGATTGTATTGATTCCTCCACACCAATGATCAATGGTTGCAGCCTTGTTGTCACTTGCATTCTGCATATTGTCAACTCGAAGTTGTGAGATGCTCTGAGGACTCTTTCCGATGACGGAAACGCACACGCTGGAGCGGATGCTCCTGCTGCTGCTGCTTCTTCATCTACTGCGAGTGCGCTTGTGGCACCCTTTGGTGAAGGTATAAAGAGCGTTGAGCTGGCTGGCACAACGTCCGAGGGGCAGTTCATCACAGCAGATGCAGATGGCAGGACGTTCCTGGCTTAGCTGAGCGCGATTTGTCATTTTGCAGGCCTGGAATCTGCCAATTCGTGTTGAAACGATTTGGAGATGCCCAAACTCAATGAGCAAACTGAGGTCTCCCAGTTCCACTCCACAAGGGCCGCCATCTCATGGCGAGACCAGCCTCGGGAATTCTGGAGCTGCGAGCCAACCTGCTGGGCCTAGTGGCACGCAGCAAGCCAGTTCCTTGTCTACATGACATAGCACTTGCAATAAACAATGCAGGTATGACTCCTGAACAGGTATGGAAGTTTATCAAGTTGTGCACATTAAGCTCCAACCTCAAGAGTTTGGATCGCTCTGAATGTCACCGATTGACATCGATTAACCACAGAGCCTAACTGATGCTACAAGCCACCCAGCACACATGCAGGGAATGAGTTTCATGAGTTTCTTTGTTTGTTGCCACACAGCAGTGTTTTCGCGGGTAAGAGTGGTACAATGAAATCGCAACGATGTCAAAGTGAGGCTCTCATTCTGGGAGGCATCGAGGCCAGGACAGTCGTAGAAGCCCACTGTAATGAGCTTCAGACGCTGAATGCCGATTTCTCGGCATGTGATGATTGCTGAAATACTTGAAAGGTTTGGTGGCCTTAATGGCAGTTGGAATGGAACCTAAAATCATTTGACAGGAGCAAAGAAATCATGAGACAACTGTGACGTAGAGAGTTGTTTTGTGCAAAAGGTCCTGTCTGGCTCAGGGGATGCCATGCAGTATGCAGATGGAGGGAGGAAGTATTTGCATTTTTGGCGCTTCGATCTCGAATGATTATGGTGTCCATTGTTCCCAGACGTCATAAGATGTGTTGCTGCACATCACTGCAAGTAAGACCTCAACTGCTAACGAGGAGCAACCTTTCGAATTTCAGGCAGGAAAGGTGAACGTCAGAATCATGGCTTGACATTGGTCATCAACATGGATCATTTTCCTAGGGATGCCATTTGCAGTAACTGCCATAAGCACCCCTACCAGGTGCTTATGAAATCAATCCATCTAAGTCATTCATAGTCATTCTTCGTCCGTCTAAGTCCCTGTTGTTGGAGGTAGTAATATTAGATCATATATATATATATGGGAGCCGTCCGTAAAAGCAGGTCACAAATTTATGAATTGATGCGTTTACTTTGCTTTGCGCGATTGCTAAAACCTGCATCGCGATAGGCTGAGCGATTGGTTGGCGATTGGTTATACGGCTACCACCCTATTACTACTACTACTACTACTACTACTACTAGTACTAGTACTACTACTACTACTACTCTACTACTACTACTACTACTACTACTGCTAGTACTACTACTACTACGACTACTACGACTACTACTACTACTACTAGTACTACTACTAGTACTAGTACGAGTACGACGACTACTACTACTACTACTTCTACTACTACTACTACTACTACTACTACGAGACCAGAACCATGCCAATAATTGACATGGCCGCGCGGATTCCGCGCGCGCGGAATCCGCGCAGATGTTTTCAGGTCAGAAGGACATTCAAGCTAGCTCCAATTGAAAACAGGTCAGAAACAGGTCAGAAACACCAAAAAGGCAGCACTTGCCTAGCATCCCATCCATCCATCCATCCATCCATCCATCCACCTCAGCTCTTATCATTGCTACTTCTACTATTACTATTACTACTATTACTACTTCAACTTCTACTCCTCCTCCTCCTCCTACTACTACTACTACTAGTAGCACTACTACTACTACTAGTAGCACTAGTACTAGTATTTGGGGCACTAGTAATGATATTACTTTGACGATCACTAAAATCTCGAAAGGTAGCGGTGAGCTACCTGAGTTCCCCTTTGCGTAGCAAGTATTAGGGGGCGAGCGGTGCAAGTGCAAGAGTTTGGGCCGGTTATGTCTCGGTCCGCCTTTCAAGGGGGGGGCTTCGATTCCCCCCAGGTCCGCCTCTAAAGCCGGGTTTGCAACATAGGCGGACTACAAGGAAACGCCAACAGCCGCACATGCACTTTCATCCACCACGTTTACATACATCCCCACCCCAACCGAAGTCAAGACCCGCACTGAAACTCGACAATGTCAGATTGCTCAAGAACTTTGTTTCGTTCACCCTAACAACCGCGATGAACAATGTCGTAGCAAGAACGTTGCGACGGACTGCGTTGCAGTAGTCTCAAAAATCGTACATGATATACCAGTAGTACCGCACAAGGCGGTGGCGGAAGTTTCAAAAATAGGAAACCTATAGGAGAGATTGGTTGTTGTGAATCAGAGATGGCAGAGCGAAGCCACTGCTGGACTGAAAGGCGATTGATCTCTCTCACTCTTGTCTACCTGTCTATCTATCTATCATATCTATCTATCTATCTATCTATCTACCTATCTATCTATCTATCCATCTATCCATCTATCCATCTATCCATCTATCCATCTATCCATCTATCCATCTATCCAACTATCCATCTATCCATCTATCCATCTATCCATCTATCCATCTATCCATCTATCCATCTATCCATCTATCCATCTATCCATCTATCCATCTATCCATCTATCCATCTATCCATCTATTCATCTATCCATCTATCCATCTATCCATCTATCCATCTATCCATCTATCCATCTATCCATCTATCCATCTATCCATCTATCCATCTATTTCTCCCTCTATCTATCTATCTATCGATCTATCGATCTATCGATCTATCGATCTATCGATCTATCGATCTATCGATCTATCGATCTATCCCTCTATCTATCTATCTATCTATCTATCTTATCTATCCTATCTATCCTATCTATCCTATCTATCCTATCTATCCTATCTATCCTATCTATCCTATCTATCCTATCTATCCTATCTATCCTATCTATCCTATCTATCCTGTCATATCCTATCTATCCTATCTATCCTATCTATCCTATCATATCCTATCTATCCTATCTATCGTATCTATCCTATCTATCCTATCTATCCTATCTATCCTATCTATCCTATCTATCCTGTCATATCCTATCTATCCTATCTATCCTATCTATCCTATCATATCCTATCTATCCTATCTATCGTATCTATCCTATCTATCCTATCTATCGTATCTATCCTATCTATCCTATCTATCCTATCTATCCTATCTATCCTATCTATCATATCTATCATATCTATCATATCTATCATATCTATCATATCTATCTTATCTATCTTATCTATCTTATCTATCTATCTATCTATCTATCTATCTATCTATCTATCTATCTATCTATCTATCTATCTATCTATCTATCTATCTATCTATCTATCTATCTATCTATCTATCTATCTATCTATCTTCTATCTATCTATCTATCTAGCTAGCTAGCTAGCTAGCTATCTATCTATCTATCTATCTATCTATCTATCTATCTATCTATCTATCTATCTATCTATCTATCTATCTATCTATCTATCTATCTATCTATCTAATCTATCTATCTATCTATCTATCTAATCTATCTATCTGTCTAGCTGTCTACCTGTCTATCTTTTGTGCAGTGTCATTCAGTGTAATGTGGTGTGGTGTAATGCAGTGTAATGTAGTGGAGTGTAGTTGTAGTTGTAGGTGGTAGTGGAGTGTAGTGTAGAGTAGTGTCGTGAAGTGTAGCGGCAGGTAGTGTAGTGTAATGTAGTGTAGTGTAGTGGAGTCTAGTGTAGTGTAATGTAGTGTAGTGTAAGGTAGTGTAGTGTAAGGTAGTGTAGTGTAGTGGAGTGTAGTTGTGTAGTTTTAGTTGTAGTGTTGTGGAGTGTAGTGTAGTGTAAGGTAGTGTAGTGTAGTTTAATGTTGTGTAGTGGAGTGTAGTTGGGTAGGTGTAGTTGTATTTGTAGTGTAGTGGAGTGTAGTGTAGTGTAATGTAGTGAAGTGTAGTGTAGAGAGTGTAGTGCAGTGTAATTTAGTGTAGTGGACTGTAGTTGTGTAGTTGTAGTTGTAACCTGTCGTGTTGTGAAGTGTAGTGTAATGTAATGTAGTGTAATGTAGTGTAGTGCAGCAAAGTGTAGTGTCATGTAGTGTAGTCGAGTTAAGCGAAGCAACATCTGAACCGCCAAAAGTGGTCCGAAACCCTAGTGTTTTTAACATGTTAACTTCCAAATCTGCTTCGCGCCATGACGGCGTGCACTTTTTCGAAACTCGACATCTCAGCCTCCAAAAGTGGTCCGAATATGGTGTGGTTTGTACATTTTGACTTGGAAATGTGCTTCGCGCCACAGCGGCGTGCACTTTTTCGAAACTCGACCTCTGAGCCTCCAAAAGTGGTTCGAACCCCTGGTGTTTTGCACATTTTGACTTCGAAATGTGCTTCGTGCCACAACGGCGTGCACTTTTTCGAAACTCGACCTCTGAGCCTCCAAAAGTGGTCCGAACCCCTAGTGTTTTTAACATTTTGACTTGGAAATGTGCTTCGCGCCACAACGGCGTGCACTTTTTCGACATTTTAAGTGCCAAAAGTGGTCCGCACTTGGTGTGTTTTCTACATTTTGACTTGGACATGTGCTTTGCGCCATAACGGTATGTACTTTTTCGACATCGCAACTTCCAAAAGTGGTCAGACCCTGGTGTGTTTTGTACATTTTGACTTGGGGACGTACTTCGCGCCACAACGACGTGCACTTTTTCGACATCTGAAGCGCCAAAAGTGGTCCGATCCTCTGGTATTTTGTGCATTTTGACTTGGAAATGTGCTTCGCGCCAGAACGGCGTGCAATTTTTCATGTCTCATCTCCCCATATGTTTCCGCACCCGCCGCTTTAGCGAGCCTACTTTTCGACCCTCCGGAACCACAAATCATTGGAAAAAACACAGTGAATCGCGACTTTCCTACCTTTTCGCGCATCTGCATCTTCTTTCTTCTGACTCTTTCTCTTCTGAACTTTCTCTTCTCTCTGCCTCTGCCCTGCTCTGCTTTTCATCTGTCCATATTGTCGGAAGTTTAGCTTCTCAACTTCCTTCGACAATATAGTTAAAGATATGTATCTATATATGGTGATCGATCTAAAGGTCCTTGTAAGGAGTTTTAATTGCGAAAGCCGTGCATGTTATGTTGGAAACCCTCGCGAAAGTTTTTTTTTCGAGTTCGCGAAAGTAAAATTTTATTTCGCGAAAGTTTCGCGAAAGTTAGGTATTATTATCATTATATGTAAAGGGCTGCCACCCGCTGCCGCCCGGGGTCCAGCAGGAGAAGGGCACCAGAGAATGCGAGTAGCAGTAGCCAAGTTTCCAAAAGTGAGGCTTTGCGAGAGCCAAACACCAAGGCTCCTGGTCTTTGCTTTTCCTTCAGTGCACCCCCTGCTGATGGCCGGGGTCTGTGAATAGGGATATTTTCGCGAAAGTTATGCGAAAGAGCGGGCGAAAGTCAAAGTGCATGTTGAAGGGGGTGGGCCAGTAAACTTTGCAAAAAAAACTGTCCTGAGAAGGGATTCCGTGATGCTAGCTGCATGTTTAAAAGGCTACCAAGAAGTGATCCGTGATTCTCTGGCGTAATTTGGCAGGTGGTGAACGAATCTTCATAAGAGGTGTTGTTGGCCAACATGGGCCCCGCGAAAGATAAACATGGAGTTCGCGAAAGTTTCGCGAAAGTAAAATTTTTATTCGCGAAGAATGGCCGTTCCGGGATAAAGGAATTTTGATCAACAACCATATATATATACACATAATAATTCCATGATATATATATATACTAAATAATCTCAATATACATATAGATTCGTATATATATATATGCATACTCTACCCAGCAATTGTGGGATATTGCGCTTTGGCTAGTGGTTGCCGAAGCATAATCGCTGCCCCTTGCTCAGCATATCTAGATCATTTGGTGGATTTTCCGCAAGGGTTCCTCCAAGATATTCTCTTCAACCAAAAGACTTCGCTAATGACATTTCAATATGTTTCATATATATGTATATTCGTATATATATAGTTATCATGTATAATAACTAGAACACCTATAATGACTAGAATTACTATAATAACTAGAACATAATTATCACAACTATATTGAACCCCCCCCTTCGATTCTCCCCAGGTCCGCCTCTAAAGCCGCGTTTGCAAGAAGTCACCCCGCGGGCCCACTTTTTGCACCAAGATTCCAGCACCAGGATAGCCCTAAGTCAGTTGCTTTGGGTACATGCTGGGGTCAAAACACCACGTTTGTGAATCCCACACTGTTCTACACATGTACACACCAGAATCAACCCCATCCGCGTTGCAACAATGTGCTGCCCCCAGTTACACGTTGCCTCGCAAACCCCATAACCTGATATTTATACATATATCTAACTATATGTATGTATTTATATATATATATATGTCTGTGTGTCTGTGTGTGTGTCGTGTCCCCCCTCCCTGAAACCTACCTTTTTGGTACCCGCCCTCGAGTCCAAGCCCAGAAGACTTTTTTCGATATCCGCCCCAACTCCACCCACGTCCGTCCGCAGCGGATATGCCTCGTTCCCTTGCTCTCTTCTCCTGTTCCAACCCACGCCTACCTTTCGATCTTTCACCCTTCCCTCTCAAGTGCTGCATAGGATTTTCCCATGCTGGTGTTTGTTCACCGGACAGCACACCCAGTTTCACTATGCCTATCATCACCAGGGATGTGGAATGGCCAATCGAGCATTATTGCCATCAAAGAAAACTAGGTGGGTCTCTGAACAACAGAGTTTAGACAAATCCAGTTTCCCCTTCAAACTCTCAAGTTCCCTGAGAAAATGTCACAAAATCCCCTGAATGCCTGGAGAAATCCAGGTGGTTTGGAGCACTTTCTGGCCGCAGGAAGAGATCTTGGAATACGACCTCCTGGTCGGCTCTGATGGTGTTCGCTCCAGGGTCCGTGAAGCCATGAACAGCCAACTACCTCCAGGCAAGGCATGGCAGGGCCAGCTGGAACGACAGTTGACGACTCTCTATGGATTGAAGGGAACGCAATTACAGGAAATCATGGTCTTTACAACCCATAAAAACCTATTCTGGAAGAAACATGTCATCGCCAATGTTCAATTGCTTAATACAGCTGTCGGTGTGCCCTGCTGGTTTGATGTTTGAAATCCTCCAGCTCGAACATCTGCGTTTCAATGCTAAGGAGGGTTTCCTTGAGACTTCTTCTTAATTTGTACTTTTGTGAGCTTTCGAGTCAGCTGGGGTTGAACCCGCTTGGATTTTCTGACGACGTTTGATGATGTTTGACAGATCCCAAATCGGACTGGGTTCATGTCACCAAGGTCGCTTCGAATCGGAGCTTCGCGTAATGCCTGGCAGGCCCAGCTTCAGCTTGGGGCGTGAAGCTACAGTCCTAGAATGGGATGAGGATCTTTTTCAGGAACCCTAGTATACCCTAGTGAAAACATGTAGAAACTATGGTTTCCCTGCAGGTTTTTCCTGAAACGTATTGATAGAACTCTTGTTCATTTCTGGTGTTGAGCAGTGAGTCCAGGTGGATGGTGCTACGATTGGATCTGCCAGAAGGCTACAGCAAAAGCGGGGTTCACGTCACGTCAGCTGCACTTGGACGGGCTGGGCGGCTGGGTGCTGCTGGATTTTTGCCACAGAACTTGGATGGGGCCCTGAGAATCCTTAAAAGATTTACCAACATATCGCCAACATCAATGCTACATCAATGCTGCATCATCAATCATCATCAATCATCATCTGGTTGGTGGTTTCAAACATTTTTTATTTTCCATTTCATATATGGGATGTCATCCTTCCCATTGACTTTCATATTTTTCAAGATGGTTAAAACCACCAACCAGTCATGGTTTTTCTTCGCCATTTCACCATCCCAGGCGATGGTGGCCTCGGCCGCGCCGTTTGGACTCTTTTGCATCCCCGACAAAGCGGGGCCGTGGCCCGGTGCAATGCCGGTCCATGCCGTTACACAGTGAGATGCCACGGGACTAGGTACATAGTGAAACACATAGATCACATAGCTATGGAAAAACATGGAACATCATCCATAAATACTCTACAAATGGAGGTGTTTTTGTCGCTGAACATCACGGAAAACCTCAGAGTTTCTATGGAGGTTTCTTTTTTTAACTGACAAAAAAGGACCATCATGGGAAGATCCTCGATCAATGGAGGTTCAAAAAGGTGGGAAAAAACATGGAAAAAATCTATGTGAAATCACCAGATGGTAATTACATGAAGAAATGCCCATTCCATCCCGGACCTATGGACACGCGTTTGCAATATATACTACACATACATACACATACTATATAATACTATCACTATCATATACTCTACATCCCAGAGATGGAATTCAATTACTTTTCACATAAATAAGATCATGCGCCCCCATCTTTTGACCTGAAGAAATGCTGAGATATACTTTCGGTCCCTCAAATGTTGAAAACACCGCCCATATTCTCGAAGCTCATAAACACACAGATATAGATATGCACACCCATATATTTATATATGAACGCACATGCACACACACACACACACACCCTTTTTCTACATATAAAAGCATAGTTTACACGGTTGTATTGTACATCATGTTCAAAATAAAGGCACTGAAATGAAATGCCCACATCGCTATGTACATTTGTCCGAAGAAGATCATAGCTTGGCAATTAAATATATGACACGAAATAGATGAGATGAGATTATGTATATAGACGGATCTAGATCCATTGCGTATTTTTTTGGTGTGAGTGTGTATATATTTTTATACACAATATGTATTGAATTTGTAGATCTTGAGCCCACACTTAAATTTCTATATCAGTCATGACTCATGACTAATTTCTGCATGAACGCCCCCCCACCTGCATATGGCATAATTGTATGCTGGAAGAAATATAACCCTGCTGGAATGTATTAAACTTATATAATATATCGGGATTCCCTATTATTGGTGGTAATTATTTGATTTTGGGAGATGGGATTACATACTATCCGAGTTTCCCGTAGGCCATGATGTTATGACATACAAGATACATGATCTATAGAGCCTCTCTGGAGTTTTCCTGCAGTGGGGAACTCCAAAATCATCCAGAATTGGATCATTTTAGTGTGGAATGAAGCCCATGGTTTTTGATGTTTCGGGGTCCCCAACATTTCAAGAAAACATCAGAGTCTCCCTTTTTCTTTTAACATCACTGGATCATCTGCCATCCCCCGAACTACTAAAGTCCCTGAGAATTTGCCAAACTTTGGAGGAAGGTAGTCTTGCAACTCCGTATTCGACGGGTTCATGTTATTTGGAGGATAGTCTTTCAAATAAATTACCATCATGGCAAGTAGTAATCAGTTTCCAGCATTGATAAAATTATTCAGTATCCATTGGTGTTCTTATTATGATGGAAAGTGCTATCCCGCCAACTGTCTCAGGTCCCATGAATCACTAAGAAACAAATTAGCCCAGCTTTGCAACCCAACTGCAGGTTCCAAGGTTCCAGGGTTCCAGCGTTGCGGTTCCGTTCTGGATTTTTTGGGTTTGGAAAAATACACTTTACCACCAACCATCACCGCTGTTCCAATCACTTTTCAACTGGTTAAACTATGTTAAATCCCCATTTCGGAGGGTTACATCCCCAATCCTACATCGTTGATCGTTAGATTCCATGATCCTACTATAATTCCAATTCCATCCCATGAAGGCAATTTTTTGATCGTTAAACATGGTGACATCCCCATGAAAAAAAGATTTGTCCGGTTCTTTGACGGCCACATCGTCATATTTATTGGTCAAATCACCATTTTTTTCGTCCGGTAGAGTCGCCGAATTTTTGATCGGTAAAATCATTTTTAAAAATTCCCCACATAATTCTTGAGGCTAAACTCAGCATCTGTTGGTATTAACCATATATTAACCATATATTGTGAACAACCCCCCTGGCATCCCCTGACGGTTCCGCCCTGATTTTTGTTTCCCAGGCACTGCGTCATAGCCTCCTGGAGCTCGGATGAGCCGCCCAAAGAGCTGCTGGAAGCCAAAAATGCCCAGCAGCTCGAGGCGGTGCCTGGGCTTGGGGGGTTAGGGAGGGGGTTGGGGATGGGGTTGGGGGGTTTAGGGGAAGGAAAAAATGCTGGAAAGTGGATGAAAGTGGATGAATAAGAGAAACATATATTGAAAAAGCACATCTGAGATAATTTGAAGAGGATTTACTCAACTCGACTGAGATGGGTTGCAGCCAACTTGGAGGACTCTTAGACGACGTGCTGGATGTGCTGGACATGGCCATGTGGTGCTTTTTATCTATCTTGCTGATAAAAGAATATGTCAAGTGCGATGTGGGAGCTGGATTCCACTGAGGTTTTGCTGCGTTATTTTCCACAGTTGGCCACTGGGAAAAACTGGATGCTGAAGATGGGTGATATCCCATGAAAACTGGTGAAGTAACTGGTGTGAGCCCATCGGGGAGGGAAAAAAAACACACATTTTTTGATGAGTACCCGTACCTTTCCATGTTTTAGCCAGTTTTGAAATGAAAATCTTAGATGCGTTAGATGCGTGGATTGGTTGCATCCCCATGTGTATTGTTGAGGGATGCTTAGACAAAATATGACAAAACATGCGCTGTATTATGACCATAAAGGTTGGTCCATGATGTTCAGGTGTGATATGGGCAACTCAGAGTCCCCTCAGATGTGGACCAATCCAGAGGGGCTCCATCGTTGGGTTACAGTTGTCCAGGTTATGGGTGGGCAAAACGCCAGTGTTGCTAGGAATTCCCTACAACACTCGGTCATCCGTATACTGCATCCGATTCTCCCCTAATTATCCTTGTTGGTGAATCTCTTCAATTCTCTTCTTCATCAGTTTATACTCATACACCCCCTATATTATAATGCAATGTGTTTGATTGTGTTTGATTGTGTTTGTTGTTGAGTATCTATGAACATCTCCATTTTTTGGCACATCTTCGGTCATGTTTTCCCACCCCCCGGTGGTTTTCCGTGGTTTTCCAACCGCCACCTCCCTCCCAGCGGAACACCCATGCTGAGGGCCGCATCCCTCGAGAGGCGGCAGAGGAGTTCTTAAGCAGCCAGCCTTCGAAGGCGGTGGTCAGTCGCTGTCGACCTCTCCATGCGGCAGATCATGCAATTTGTGCCTCCAATTTTCGGTGTATGGGGGATTGAAGAGGATGAGGAGGAGGAGGAGAGGGAGGAGGAGGAGGAAGAGGAGGAGGAGGAGGATGATGATGATGATGTGGATGTGGATGTGGGAGTGTGGCCCTCCAAAACGCAGAGCAGAAAAGGCCGAAGGATGAATCGTTCTTGGTACATCTTGGTACCACATGTAGCCACAACTCCGTGCAACAACAGCCATCGGCCACGCTGAGGTGTCTTGGGTGATGCTGCCCATGCCGTTGGCGGCGGCTCTCTGGGTCAGGGCTGCAGGGGAGCCCAGAAGAAAAGCAGCCCTGCGGGCCAACTGCCACCGATGGCATGGTGATGGTGAAACTATGACCCCAATAGCCATCACTGTCCAGCAAAGGAGGGAAAAAACACGGAACGACTTAATTAAGATGTAATGTAATCATACGTAAACTGTAATTAAATCACTGATGAGCACCGTAAATTTCTGGCAGGTACAGCATGGACCCAGGTCTTGTCGTGGGATGGAGTCTTTTCTTCCATCGCCCTGCAGAGGCAGCGCAGCATTGCAAGATGCCGCTGCCTTGGCGGAATGCCTTCAGGAGGCTTCGGCACTGGACCAGGTTGATCTGGTTGGTGGCTTTCAAGTAGCTACAAGTTGCCAATTTGAGCAGCACACCTGGTTTTTAAGGACCTCAAATGGACCTCAAATGTGGATTGAGCCAGCAGGTTCAAGCACAGTAAATCACTATTTCCAGAACTGAGAAAGACAGCAGCCAATTCTTCAAGTGTTGCTATGTGTTGCATGATTGCCCAGTTGAGCCATACTTGGTACTGTACCTGTGGTATCGCGCGCTAGGAACTTGAAAACTTCGTCTTTGGTAGGAACGCCGCCATCAATGCCTTTCTTTTGACAACAGTGGTGGCTTGACAATGCTTGACATATCTTCTCAGCCATACTATGGATTCGATATGATTCGATGATGGATGGATCCGAGTGCCCAAGGGGTGGGTTGGGGATCTTGGTGGGTTTTCCCGTGATATCCAGGGAGCCCGGCTGAATCAAGAACTTCTTCGCACTGTGCAGCAAAGACAGGCACAGTTTGGCCCTGAGTCAGTGGAAAAATGGTAGGATTTGGTGGGTTTTGTAGCGACCAAAAGGTGGCCAAACTCACCATGAACAATATTTTCCACCATTTTCGTAGGATGGTGGGTCAAACTAAATCACACTTGAAGACTCAGGGACCCTAAGACTTGGGTGGCCACCTGGATGAGTGTTGTTACGAGGCTTGGGATTTCAGCTTTCATCAGGGCTATCGCTTCCGTTGCATCAAAGCATGTCATGAGGCCAAAAAACCTGCCACAGTTAAGGCATCCAGGTACAGCAGGTTGCAATATGTTGCAATAAGGGTTGTGTTTACTGTAAGTCTCCTGGAAATCTGCGGATACCATAGGTACCGGATCCTGCAAGAGTTTGCTGATGGATTCATGCAACCTTCCACCTGCCACAGGAGAAGGTACGGCAAGAGAGCCAGGAGTGGTTGCAAGTGCGGGAGGAAGCAGTTGTGAGCAGCTTGCTGCACAAGCTTCAGTGCGATGGATGGCAGTTTCTCCCCCGAAACTAGAACCTGCGAATTTGGTTCATTCTCAACAATTCTGAAACCGGGCAGTTGGGTTCCATGTCTATGTGTTTGGTTTCGGC
>CAMXCT020001324.1:127500-172500 GCA_947184155.2 Cladocopium goreaui
TAACCATATGATTATATAGTTTCTGTTAATCTGTAATATATAGTTAATTATTAACTATTAAGCATATATTATAGTTAGTTATCAGTTATATTATATTAACGGTTATTTAGTGATTAGAATCTGATGGTATCTCATACATCTTATATATATCTCCTGGTTGGTGGTTTCAAACATGAATTTTATTTTCCATTTCATATATGGGATAATAATCCCAACTGACTAATATTTTTCAAGATGGTTAAAACCACCAACCAGTCTCATATATCTCATAGATCAGGTCAATAGTTAATAATATGATGGTTAATAGTGGTTAATAGTGCTTATAGCAGTTTTTCCAATTCTAATGATGGTGATGGTGAATTGATATATGATGGTTATATACTCGTTGTTAATAGTGGTTAATAGTGGTTCTGGTTAATAATGGTTATTTAGTGATTAGAATCTGATGGTGATGAATGCTTAATATGACGGTGATTAATGATCTAATACGATGGGTAAGAGTTAATAATTTGGATCTAATGATCTAATGATTAGAATCTAATGATTAATAGTGTTTGATAATGGTTAATAATGGTTAAGCACGGTTAAAGGTGATTAATGGTGATTGGTGATCGATGCGTCATCCCACCAACCACGACAGGCTGAATCAACCTGCACCGGTTCGTTACGTTCGGTGCCCTATTTGAAAGGGGCTCAGAATAGCAAATCAATCTTGTACAGTACCGAGTACTGTATGTCACAACATGTGCCACTGTCTTGTTTGGCACCATCCGGCACGTTGTTTTATTCTCAGCGAGTGAACACGATTTAGGCACTTTGGTGAGATTTTCGGCTGTTTCGGGTTCGTTTTATGCATGCGGCTGTCACCATACATACATCGTGATATCCACCTACTTTAGACGCAACAATGTCCGATTTTTAAAGATTCTATTCCATTTGAAAAGGGAATTCCAGACGAAGATGCCATGTTCAATCCCATTGAACAACACATACTGGAGGTAAATTTTAAATTTGCATAAGTGGGATGCCAAACCATCTATATATATATAACTGTTATATTTAGTTATTTCATCACCATATACCCAGCAATTCTGACTTCGTTATATGACTTCGAAGGCAACAGTTTCTTGGGGGTGCATCCCACCACATCCAAGTGTATTCCCAGGTCATTCACCTAAATTGTTCCCAACATTTTCTGTCCGGCTCACATCCAAGTGTATATATTTTATATATATAAAGCTAAATCTCACATTCTTGTTGGATTAAATCCCAGTAAGCACCCTTAAATTCCATTAAATCACCATAGATTGTTAGTTCACTAGCCATATATAGACGAAAACCACATAACTATATCATCAACCATATATGAGCCCATTCAATGGCATGGTCAATATCATCCAAAGGCATTCTGTATGTATATATATATATATGTGAAGTATATGATAATACATTTTCAATCTCGTATTTGCCATGTTGATCAATAATTCCAAGTTGTCCTATTCACCATATTTTGACGGTTCATTGGCCATATTTGAGCCATATTTACATTGATGAACCATTGTTTCCAGGTCATTGGCCATTTAAATCCCACCAAATCACCATGAAATTGCATTAAATTCCATAATATTATCCATCACATATTATATTCTATAAATATTCCATGAAATTCCATGGAGAATTCTACAATTAAATCCCATCAAATCACCTTTTTCAATATTCGTCCCAGGTCCAGGGTCCCTTGGTCTTCGGTTTCTTCATCGAGCAGTTGGGCCGCGGCACTTTGCGCCCGCTGGCCGATCTGGGCGGTCGCTTGTTGGACGAGCGGCTGCGGAACAACTGGCGCAGCAGTTCCAGTGATCTTCGGCCCGAAAAAACCACGACCAAAGTTGCCTTCAACATGGAGGGAGTTCCAGGGGGTTACATGATTCATGGGATGATAATTGGAATAATAGTGATAAATAATCGTCATACCCTTCAACATGGGATTAGGCTTCAAACATGTGGGTTTAATGGCAATATCATGGAGATATAATCGGAACATATCGGAATATAACCAACATGGGGGAGAGTTACATGGGCATGGGGTTCATAATGGTTGATCATGGTTAACAATGGGATAATTTTTTTTGGGACAAAAATGGGATAATCTATAGTTAATGAGATATAACGAGCCACCGACTATAAAAGGGGATTTATTACGGATATAAATGGGATATACCCTCTGGTAATTTAACGTAGCTATTGAAAATGGCCATTTATAGTGGATTTTCCCATTAAAAATGGTGATTTTCCATAGTTATGTTAGTTTACCAGAGGGTAAATGAGATAAACTGCCAAGCTGAATCCCATTAATAGTGGCTTTTCATCATGGGATTTTTTGTTGGGAGAATCATGACTAATAATGGGATAGTAATGGGGTATAAATGGATAATACCCCTTGGTGTCATCAAACGTAGCACTGGGAAATCCCCGAAGCAAATGGAGGTCTAGAGCTTCGAAGTGGTGGATTTTCTGTGGTAAACGGGGGGATCTCAGCACGAAAAGTGGATAGATATGATAATCTTAAGTATTTCAGCCAAAAAACTGTGCCATGGTCGAAAGTTGGATGAAATAGATTAAGCCATCTTGCGGGATGGTCATCAAGGCATTTTCATAGGGATTCAATGGGATTCATATGGACATGATGGGAATGGATTCCCATGGTGATATGGATGGCCAGCCTTTCCGTACCCTGTTTTGACCATGGCACATATGGAGATCTCACCGAAAAAAGTGGAATGATGTAGATAATGTATGATGATACATAATAAGTAATAATAAGTGATATATATATATGATATATTTTAGCAGCAAACACGGGCTATGACCCTATGGTTATACGGTAAACAGGAAGGGAACCAAATCTAACCATTAAGACAGGTGATGAATCATCGGATGAACACAATTATAAGATATTATAAGCATGCAACGCAACATACATATGCATATGTATACGTACATGTACCAGCACCGGCGCTTTCCAAGGGGTGGCATTTTGGCACGTTTTAAGATGATACATAGCTAACTATGGCACCCCTTATCTCCATACGGTTGTTTGGAGCCATATCGTATGCATATGCGTATGTGTACGTATACACACATATATATAATTATATATATATACATATGCACACTGTATATATATATACATAAATGCATATGCAAATATGTACATGTAGTCAAAAAAATATGTACATGTACACGATGTGTATACATATGTAGATGTATATGCACTACATTGCATGCACATGTGTATGTAAATGTATTTGTATATGCATATATGTATGACGTATGCATTTATTCACAGAGTATATCAGCAGAAACGTTAACGTGGGGGATATCAGCAGACCCAGGAAGTCAGTCAATTCGTGACGCACCTGCAGATGAAACCAACGATGAACTTCTCTCCTGGGGTGCTGATTTTCCTAATTGAGCAGTTCGTGCTGGGAATTTGGAAGGCGATGCTTGACATTTTCGCCAGGTGGGACTTCTTGACTTCGGTGAAATTGGCACTTTAGGATAGCCACGAGACGAAGACTAAGAGGATGAACCACGCACAGCTAGTGAACAGGGTCTACCCACCGAGGGTGCAAGCATGACTCATATGAGAAAACATTTAAAACCGGTAAAAATGGATTGGACAGATAGGTTTTGGATGGTTTTGGACTGAAGAGTCTTTGGTTTCAACTTCAACCTCCGGGGCTGGTGGGTTTCTGGATCAGCTCGGATTGATTCTTGCAGGCTGCAGCCACCCATGCAGACAGCCCTGATGTCCACTGATGAGCCACTTGAGCGCAGCAGCTGGAGAACTACTCGGCTCAGCGGGTCAACGGGTAATCTTCCTCCTAGTATTATAACATCCCAAGTGAGGTTTTTCAAAGACTTTTTTGTTATGATTATCCTAGTAAACAGCCATGAAAATAGATGAAAATAGATGGTGTCCTGGTGGATCCATTGCTTCCCAGCCCAGGTCATACTCTCAATTGGTGGGTCGAAATCAAACCTGGTTGGCCCTACTTCGATCTGCCACTTGGCTCGCAGATCAAAAAATGCAGAGTTTTCAGATCTTGGAAGCTGCCCTGCCAGGCTTTTCCTTCTGAGTTTGTTGTTTCTGCCAGATTTGTTCCCACTCTTGATGGGTCAAATCGCCAATGTTGCTGCAATGTTGGTTGAATTCCAACGCCTGTGTATCATGTCTGTTTCTTACACCTTTTCGTCCTTTGCCCGTTGGATCAGTTGGATAAGATGCAAGTCTCGGTGAGTCACAAAATGTTGGTCAAGTCAACTCCTTCATCCATTTTCTGGTGATCAAAACACATCATTTTGATCCATTTTGCTGTTTGGATCCGTCCTATCATCAAGTCCAAACATTGAAAGCAACTTACTTTTTTCCTATCATGTTTGGATCCGCATTTTTGTTCTTCATAAATCAAAATGAGTCACTACAAAATCACTATAAGGACTATATGTAACATCCAAAATCATTATAAATCACTACCAATCACTACAAATCGCTCTCAATCACTCCAAAGAAGAGGATCCACCCAACTTCCCCAGCTCCGCAACTTTCCGAGGCAAAGGCTGCGGCCGGGGTCACCCGAATTTCCAGCCTTCGCAAGATCAAGGCCTTTGCGGACGCACCCGAGGCGTGCCTCTGGTTATGTCAAAATAGCTATTGAAGCCATGGCCCATTGAAATAGTGGATTTACCATGATTTACCCATTGAAAATGGTGATTTTCCATAGTTATATTAGTTTACCAATACCCATATGGTGCATGTATAATCCCTTCCTCCTAATACTAAACGTCCCCCTAATACTAAAAACAGGCATCCATCTCCAATTTCCGAAAATTTCAGTTTGGCCAATTTGACTTTTAATTGATCCCCTTTAAAAAACAATTCAAAAATCAACCTACCATTTGTGGGTTCTCCCCCTAATACTAAAAACTAATTCATCCCGGGGTGTTTAGTATTAGGGGGGCTAGTTTTTAGTATTAAGGGTTTTAATTTAGTATTAGGGGTAAGCTTCGAACTGCCATTTTTGGCAATATTTTAATTGCGTTATATAAGGAAATTTAATTGATTTTGAGATCGGAAAAAATAGTTTTTAGTATTAAGGGTTTTAATTTAGTATTAGGGGTAAGCTTCGAACTGCCATTTTTGGCAATATTTTAATTGCGTTATATAAGGAAATTTAATTGATTTTGAGATCGGAAAAAATAGTTTTTAGTATTAAGGGTTTTAATTTAGTATTAGGGGTAAGCTTCGAACTGCCATTTTTGGCAATATTTTAATTGCGTTATATAAGGAAATTTAATTGATTTTGAGATCGGAAAAAATAGTTTTTAGTATTAAGGGTTTTAATTTAGTATTAGGGGTAAGCTTCGAACTGCCATTTTTGGCAATATTTTAATTGCGTTATATAAGGAAATTTAATTAATTAATTAACATGACTTCGATTTGGTTCCCTAATAATAAATACCCCCCTAATACTAAAAACTACCTGCCGTGTTTTGTATTGGGGGGGGGGAGGTTTAGTATTAGGAGGAAGGGATTAGTATATTTACCTTAATAACTGGGCCATTTATGGGGTAGATCGTGGTAAATATTCCAGCACCGTGGAGCATATGGGATATGCCTGGGGGATGATGAAAACCATGAGTTGTGAATCCCGATTCGATGAACCACGCAGTGTAATCGAATGACAGAGGGATTGTGAACACTAATTGCTCAGGTGGGTTGATTTGGGTCTGGAAATCGTTATTTACCACACGTAATTTGGCATTTGCATGAGGAAAACATGGGAACATGATGATTCGCCATAAAATTTTGGAGTACCCTCAGAACAACAATTTAGAGCCACAAACCGATCAGATACTTGTCATGAAGTTGTCAGAATTACACATTTTGATATATTTTATATTTCGCCTGCAGTCATATAGTACAACTTTGGTTTAATGAGTCACAAAAACTGGAAAGACGATCATAGTTGCTACAGTGACCATCGTTGCAGGTCCCTTTGAACGCCAAAGCCCTGGGTTTTAATCGGGACCCTGGTCTTTCGTCGCCTCGAAGGAGGTGTGCGCCTTGTTTGTTCAGAACTTCACGGAGCAAGAACGACTTCAGGATGATGTGTGCCATGGCTGGGCCATGATAAGGGTACAACTCGCAACATGACACATCATCAGTTGGGAAAATCATTGCCGTTCCTAAGGGGTTGCATATATTAGAACTAGCTAATGAATGCTAACGGAACCAGCCTGTAAGTCGGGCACCTGGCTCCTGAGGCTGTTGCGACAGTCAGCTCCAGTCGATCAGCAGAATTTCTATGCCATCTTGGCTGGAAGCTGTGAAGTCAAACGACCCTTGGTCTGCAGTTGACTTGGGACAGGGGAAATGGCATGGAACAAGGGAGATTTGGCATTGTTTCAGGGTGTTTTCGATATTATATACTATATATATATACACTATATATATATAGTTAGTTGGTGTCCATGCTACCGTCCGATTCATATTTTTGTGCTGCTAATCTGCTCCAACCATCGGCTCCTCATCATCCATTGCAGTTCTTTCAGGCCAGAAAGGGCTCAGCAAAGTTCCCAGATCCGGCCGAATAAAAACACCAGTTCCAAAAAAAGATCCCAAAGCCAGCTGCCAGGTGCCGCAAACCAGCTCAGCTCACGAACTTGTGCAACCATAATAAAAAAAGGACACCAAAAACCTGGCAACAAGGCACTTTCAGTCATAAATCACATGGTATTACCATATCAATCATATCACGATGGTTTTTTGGGTCCCCTTTAAGCCTTTTCATATGCCAGGGCTGCCAAGCTCCGGGTGATCCTGGCAGGCGATAAGAAGGTGGTGGCCCAGCTGACGGCAGGCGACTCCTTTGGTGAAGCCGCGGTGCTGCTGCAGGCGCCCAGTCCCATCAGCATCAAGGCGACCAGTGCCTGCCGCAGCATCGGGGCCATGGCCATGGGGGCCATGGGGGAAGAGCTGCAAAAAATGGAGAAACTTGAGGGGATTTCAATGGACAGGCTTAAGGATGGAGAGTCACCAACATGTGGGATTAGCATGGATTAGGGTCAACTAGGGTTTATGGGAAGATATACTGGGAATCTCATCTGTAAATGACCGTAATGAGGATGTAAAGGGGGGATGTATTTGGGCTATACTGGGATCTGCCCAACCAGATTGATATGATATTTGGGTGCGTCTGAAAACTGGGGATCTAGCACTAATCAATGGCACTTTTATTCGGGAAAGCCACGCTTAACCATGGGATTTCTGGCATAGATAGGTATATATTTTTTTCGGCAACCACCTGGCTTTGTTGAAGCTGATGTTTTTGCTTTGTTTTCCAAATGCTATATCCTTATGACTGGGGAATCTAGAGGGATACATTTACATTTTAGGTCTTGAGGGCACGTCTCCACATCCAAACTCAGTTTAAGCTGGAAGAGCAGCACTGCAGCGACACTATGTTATTCTTTTGACAGGTTTTTCAGGATTCCATGTTGCAGGTTTCACGGTGGAAACAGTTTTGGCAGTGTCACATTCACATTTGACCGAGGTGATCTTCAACTCTTGGTGATGAAGGGCCAGGCTGGGCAAACCGTTCATGGTCCATGACTTTCGTGTTGGGTAGGTGTGGGTAAATGATCAGCAGTCACATCGAAAATTTCAACTGGCTGGGATCATCTGGGATCATTTGGTCGTGTCATATCCCCAAAGGTGTTTCCCCATGTTTCCCCTAATCGTTTGCCTTGTTCTTTGGCATCATCATATCTCCAACAAAATCCGAGAAAAATCTCCCGGAATTGGATGAAGGGAAGATTTGCTGGAATCGGGTGCTCCAAATTTGGGCTACAAAATAGTGGCTTCCATCAGTCAGATAAACACATTTTTTTGGTTGGATATTTGTAGCGACACGTTTTTCATTAGATCTTTCGGTCTTTCTCTCCTTAGGTACCCCAAAATTCCGTGGATTATTCATGTTCATATATATTTCAAATTAAGAAACACACATTTTTCTCAGGGTATGCTATACTGCTATACCTATCTATACCTCAATTTCAGACATTGGATTCCTCCCCGCTATTCAATTATATACCCTTAAAGGATCTTAAAGGTAAGGTCACCAGCAGCGCAGCTCGAGGTGTTCTGCGAGCTGATGGAGAAGACGAACTTCTGTCTCTACGATGCCATGGAAGCTGCGGCAGAACGCTACGGCATGAGCTTTCAAGAGGCGCTGGGCTGTGATCGGCAGCCTACCCACCAGGTCATGGATATACAGTATCTTATAGATAATAGGTACGATAATGTGCTAAAGAATGTTTGATATGAATATAATGTATGTCAATGTGTAATTTCACCCGATTTGTATTCATCCACGTGTCCAAAAGATGCACTGTTTTGGTTGAAACTACAATTTCTGTGGAAAAATCTGTCAAAAAGGACTCGGATTTTTGACTTCCGGCTTGGTTCACGGAAAATGTTCCGAGGTGGTGTGGTTGCGCTCGAAGTAGGTCCGGAACAAAGGGCGTAAACAGATGAGAATGCTTTGTCCTAATCCCAAACCTTTTAATTAATATCAAATATATCAACTCCCCCCATATTGGCCAAGTCACGAACAGGTGCAATACAAAACCAGGGTTTCTGGGTGGTGAACCTGCAACCTCCAGGAAGCATAGTAATAATCCCCAAACCACCAACTTCGATAGTCCCTCGGTATCCCTTGGTCCAAGTGGTAAACAGTGCTCGTTCATGAAATTGGTGAAAAACATGGTGGAGCCCCTTGGTGTAGCCTCCGCAGGTGGTGACTGAACAGGAGGATGGCCGCAAGAGGGTCCGAGGCCTGTTGGAGGAGGCGGTGGATAGCCTTGCCATCACTGGGGCCCAAGCTGTTGGGCATGCCGTGACGCTGCCGGATCTGGATGGCTTGTTGGGCACTGTTGGGGTGGAGCGCCTTGGCACAGGACTTGGGGCTGGGGCTGCAAGATCTGGTTTTCCATGTGGGAAGATTGACTTTCTTGCACTC
Organism: Cladocopium goreaui; assembly: GCA_947184155.2. Lineage (NCBI taxonomy): Eukaryota > Dinophyceae > Suessiales > Symbiodiniaceae > Cladocopium > Cladocopium goreaui. The sequence continues at coordinate 136,584 of CAMXCT020001324.1, forward strand.
ATGTATATAAATACAGTAGTTTTTTTTTTTTGGCTGGACTTAAGGTAAGGAATTTGAAAAGATGTGAAACGAATATGCCCGAAAGAATTGAAATAAGTGAGAACAGATGATAGAAGTGTAAGACATGTTGCTTGCAGCTGCAAGCGCCCTCAGGAAATCCTGTTAATTTGTCATATCATCATCATCATCATCATCATCATCGTCATCGTCATCGTCATCGTCATCGTCATCGTCATCGTCATCGTCATCGTCATCGTCATCGTCATCGTCATCGGCATCGGCATCGGCATCGGCATCGGCATCGGCATCGGCATCGGCATCGCCATCGTCATCGTCATCGTCATCACCATCACCATCACCATCACCATCACCATCACCATCACCATCACCACCGCGGCCGCCGCCGTCGTCGTCCTCCTCATCGTCGTCATCGTCATTATCAGCGTCATTATCAGCGTCAGCATCAGGGTCAGCGTCATCGTCAACGTCCTCCTCCTCCTCACCATCATCATCATCATCGATACAAGTCCGTGTTCCTCTGGGAATTTGAGATGGCAGGGGGAAATCCCTCCTTGTGAATTTGTGGATTCGTCCATTGCCGCCTCTTTAATGAATCCATATGAATCCAAACAATGCTAGTCCTTCAACTTGGTAAATCCTTGGTGGGTGGAGTATATCCACATCTATTCCATTTCTTGGGGGTTATATGCCAGCATACACCCCCACATACCATCGTTCCATTTGTCAGGATCTCTCGGAGGGCCCGGCTGGTTTCTCAATGCTTTTTTCCCAGTTTCCGACCCCTGTTGCATTTGTTTCACCAGGAAGTCCCCCAAATCATCTGAGTAATTCCTATCCCACGGTTGATAAATTTATATGATCCCCAATGAACAACATCACATAACAGTACTTCATTTCAGTGAATGCTCGCAAGAAGATGTATCCCAAGTTGGAACATCACTAAAATCCTCAACAGCTCCAACTCAGGTCCTATGTTCAAGGAGATTTGGTGGCCCTGGGCTGCCAAAAGCTACGCGTCCTCGAGCAGGGGCATTGCAACGTGGTGCGGGGCGGGCGCACCATCAGGACCTTGCAGGCCCTTGTGGCAGAGTCAGATGTCTCTGGTAAACCCTGGCTGCCATAAACCTACCATTTGGGTACGATGTTTACTATCCATCTATGTTTATACTAGGGATGATAGGGATGGTTAGTTTTTTTAATTTATTGGGACTGCCACAGTTGAAGAGCAAGCAATCTTTGGGGAACGCTTAAGTTCCTCGTGCCGCTGGCTGCAGTTGCTTTCGCTAGAATCATGCTTCCACGATGCGATCGAATCATTTTTTTCCGTGTCCATCTTGTTGAATTGATACTTGGGATCATTGGGATCTCTCCATATTTTGGCAATACTTTTCATGATTTCCCGTTTTTTTGCATATTGCCTCATATTTTCCAACAATTTCAATGTTTTCTTTGGATCTCACCATGTTTGTTGTGTGGTTCCTTTAAAGGTTTGAAAGTTTGGGGCTACGGCCAGGCCGGCACCTTCTTTGGCCCTGATTTGGCCGCAGACGAGCGTAGCTGGGCGGATTTTTCCACGGATTTGTTGGTGTCTTTGCGAAAATAATGGTTGTCCTGTTAAAGAAGAGGATTTCGAACATGATCAAATGATCCGGTTTTTTCCTCGTTCAATGAAAGAGTTTGAGCTGCAGAACTCTGCAATGAATCATGAGTCCCCGGCCTTGGTTCTGTTATGTTCTGTTGCTTGCACCAAGAGATTGCGAGGCTTCTTTGCTCTGTATGAAAGGTTGTTTGTGCATGTGCGTTCCAAAGTGTGTTTCCAAATCAGAGGAACATGATCACAGTCGTCTCTTTCCCACTCTCTCTCTCTCTCTATCCGATTGTAGCACATTTGTGCAGTGCATGCTTGATTCGGGATGAAAGCACCAATCCACTTGTTTCTGTTGCATTGCATCATTTCTTCCAGGCGTGGTTGCCGGCAGTGACGAAGTTCGAGTGTGCAGCTGCCAGGCTGAAAATAGGCTATCCCATCCAACAGCATCCCAGCAGAATTGCCATTTTTTGGGGGCCAAAGTCTCCTTTTCAGCACAACGACTTGAGGTTTTAGCAATGAAGCCGTGACTTCAATGGGTACCTTGGAGGCGTTTGGAGCTGCGTCAGATGTTGGTTTGTGGCCACTCCGCGCATTGCCGAGGCCTTTTATTGAACCGGCAGTCCAGCTGACCAGGTCAGCTTGATTCCCCCTTTCAGGGACAGTTCAGGAACTGGAAAGCTGTGCGGTCTCCTGGGTTTGTCGAAGAACAGGGAACCCCTACATCCAATAGGTTTTAGGTTGCAATTTTGGGCTATAGCCATCCCTAAACAAGCCCCTTCTCCACTGCCTCTTGGCGGATTTTTTCCAGAAAAAACGGGGCAAAAGGACCACAGATGTTGTGTAAGAAAAAGTGGGTGCCATCAGTGCCATCCATTTTCCAGCTCCTGGAGCCGGTGACTGGTCTTTCCTTGGTCTTTGTACAGCAAGGGCGGCCAGTGGGCTGGGACAGCAGAAACTACCACCGTGGTGAAGGTTCAGAGTTGGCAAAGTCCAATTGGGGTGTCCATTTTGGCCATTCACCACCTGAACAGGCAAAAATGGATCAAAATGGCAGGCCTTGGCGGACTCTTCATGGATCTTCCTGTGTGCCAGGTGTGTCATACGTTTTCCTTGACGCTGCATAGGGACAGTAAGAATCATGGATCATGTATACGTAGTTGTAATATGTTGTAATCATGGGATGATGTAATTCGAAAGAACTTCCGTCAAAATTCAAAAAACGGAGTGTATAGAGTTGTTGTATGTTTTTTTTTTGGTTTTGTTACCTGCAGATCCCTGTGGCTCTATGATCTTCTATGTGTATGAATTCAACATATAACAGCGCAAAACCACTATTTGCATCATTTTCCGAACATTAACATCCATTTCAATGCTACCATCTGGTAAACTAATATAGCATAATATAACTATTGAAAATGGCAATTTATAGTTGATTTCCCTATTAAAGATGGTGATTTCAATGTTATCTTTATTTCTTTTCTTTGGCTTGGGTAAATAACCACCACTTTTTCGATGGTCCGAGGCCTCTCCCCCTTGGCCGGCGCCATCTCAGAGTCGCTGGGGATGTGTCGATCGCAAAATGGAGAAAAAGGAGAAATGGGAGAATAGGACACATCAATAATCATCAAGGATCATCGAGCATCAATGATCATCGGTGTTCATCAATAATCATCGATAGTCATCGGCAATCATCAATACTCATCAATATTCATCGAGAAGCGCCAATACTTATCAAACATCATCAATACTCATCAAACATCATCAATACTCATCAAACATCACCAATAGTTATCAATCATCATCAATACTCATCAAACATCACCAATAGTCATCAATCATCATCAATATTCATCGATAATCATCAATACCCATCGATAATTATCAATTATCATCAATATTCATCAATAATCATCGATACTCATCAATGATCATCAATAATCATCAATAATCATCGGCAATCATCAATAATCATCAATATTCATCGATAATCATCAATACCCATCGATAATTATCAATGATCATCAATATTCATCGAGAATCATCCATACCCTTCGATAACTATGAATGATCATCAATATTCATCAATAGTCATCAATACCCATCGATAATTATCACTGACCATCAATAATCATCAATTATCATCGATACTCATCAATACTCATCAATAATCATCAATAATCATCGGCAATCATTAATAATCATCAATATTCATCGATAATCATCAATACCCATCGATAACTATCAATGATCATCAATATTCATCGATTATCATCAATACCCTTCGATAATTATCAATGATCATCAATAATCAGCATTATTAATGGACAATCATCAATACCCATCGATAATTATCAATGATCATCAATATTCATCGATAATCATCAATACCCTTCGATAATTATCAATTATCAACAATATTCATCAATATTCGCATTGATATAATTATCAATAATCATCGATACTCATCAATACTCATCAATAATCATCCATACTCATCAATACTGAGCAATAATCATCAATAATCATCGACAATCATCAATAATCATCAATATTCATCGATAATTATCAATAATCATCAAGACTTATCAACAATTTATTAATTATATATAAAAATATCATCCAATTTTACTAATGGTGGATTTTCCCAAACATGTTTGATGACCCAAGGGTAAAGATCATGACTTCTGGATATTTCCGGTGTCTAGTTTAGGTGCCTTCGCTTTTAGCTTTCCCAGTTGACAGGGGACATCCTCGAGACCTGAGAGATGGGGGAGACCAACTGGGTCATCATTTTCCCGGTGCCCATAAATGGGCATAGCCGCCATAGCCCATTAGACAAACCCACATATCATATCAAATTGTCCATGTATCCCACTATATCCCACTATATCCCACTATATCCCACTATATCCTATGATATTCCCATATGTTCTCATATTGTTGCTTATATCCCCATGCATATCCCCATTGATAGTAGCCCCAAATGGGAGTTTTACCCCCCCATTGGACCCATTTCTTCCGCTGTCAAAGCGAGGCTGCGGTCGGTCAGAAGCTACGAAGCCATGAGTTCGCAGCCTCGGAACCGGCAGATGGCGGAGGGCACCGGCTCGGGAACACATTGGGCATTTCACCCACCAAAAATTGGGAGTTATGATTTGCATGCATCAGTATACATTCACACATCTATGTGTATATAATATTATATAATTGTATATATTATATATACTGATTAAATCTGATTAATGGATTTATAGGTATGTTTGTTTGTAACTAGTCTAACTAGGAATTATGGTGGATAAACATTTGCACTTGGATGGTTTTTTCTTGGCCGATGTTTTCAGACCCGTGACCCCATCCTGCAGCAGGGAATTGGCTGTTCATTGCCTGCTTAGAGTCCCCGTAGGTGGACAAATTTTGAGTTCATTCATATCCTGTTGGCATTGAATTGATATTGACATATTGAAGCAAGTGACAGCAGCCAATACCATCCAATACCAATATATATATTATTATATTGTGATCCATTCACCAAGTCAATAGTTACATGGCGATGGATCAAAACCTATGGAAAGGCCATATTTAGGGGATGAACATCTATTCGCCAGCCATTTTGATGATAGGGTGCCAGGATTTTGACCCACAGATCATGAAATTAGATGCCACAGAAACCCCAATCAAGTGGTAGTGGTGGATCTGTTTGTATACTGGGGGTTATTTCAACATCATGTAGGGTTTGTTACTTCAAGTCCCCATATTGGCTAAATCCCGAGCACCTGTTGAAGGTGTCTGCCATTTTGGCACCAAAAAAAACGCATTGTCAAAGGCCCTTGTAAGGGCCAAACTACAAGGGTGTTTTCATAGTGTTTGTTGTTTAAGGTGATTTCTATTTTGGGTTCAATCCCATTTTTGAAGGTTAGTTTACACTTCAATTCATGTTAAATCCCCATTTTTTGCATGTCAACTTCCCAAGTTTCTGTCGGTGAATTCCCAGTCTTTACCACCCAGGTGACCCCTAAGGCGGCGCTAAGTTGGACCGGAACGACGTTACCGGCCTCGTCATCAGGAGGCCGGTCCGGCTCCTGGAGGATGACTGTCTGCTGATCGTTGATCATTTATATAGAGATGATCATTTGGATAACCATTGATATATATCTATATATACCCTCTGGTTATTTAACATAGCCATGGGAAATGGCCCATTTATAGAGGTTTACCATGGTTTACCTATTAAAAATGGTGATTTTCCATGGCTATGTTAAATAACCAGATGGTATATATAATTTAGGATTACCATTGATATGGGGGGGATTGATGATCATTTATATAGTCCTAAATCAACAACTAAAGTTCTTACTCTTAGATGATGAATTTTCACTTTAGAATTGCCAGGTTTGTGGGGGACGGCTCTACCTGCTGGACATATTTCAGGATACTAAAGTGTGGTTCACCTACCCAAAAAGAGGTGATGAATGACACCCAAAATCATCGATGATTTGGAAATGATGGTGAATCAATCAACCATTACTTATGCTAGGTTAACAGGATGGCCAATTGGACCAGGATCGCCATGAAATTGACAAAGTTGAACCTTTTTGTGGGTACTGCCGGTCGCGATGGTTCACATCAGATGTTTGACAAGGTCTGCTGGCAAATTCAAGCTGTTTTGGTGGAACATGAGTAACATGAGTTGAAACAATCATTTTCTCCAGCAGGTTTGATCTGAAAATAGACACATTCCACCCACTGGTTTGACACATAATTATTTAATTCTCTCATTAAGATAGGAATCTTGGAGCCCCATTTCCAGACAAACCCAGCTCCAGCTGCATCCCAGGCGTTTTTTGGGATCCACTGATCCATACAGGGCATGGGAACCATCCCTGTGAGCTTTTCACAACGGGTCGGAGCTATGCCTGGTTTTGGTATGTTTTGGTGTTGTCCCAGTGACATCCCAGCGACTTCCGTAGAAACACGAGCAAGTTGTTTGGCCCGGGGCCGGCACAGCTCCCAAAATTCAACGTTACTAGGCCCAAGTTTCCTGGGATGCGCTTGAGGTGATGCCAGCAGAGCCAAAGGCTTGTTGAAACTCTGCGCCAGGAAAGGAGAACAAAATGCCGCAGCGGGCTCCTGAGATCCGAAACGATCCGAAAAGATCCGAAAAGATCCGAAAAGTACCAAGCCATCTATAGTGTGTATATATATTAATATATATATATATATACATACTAAATCCCCATGTTAGATGATATCCCCAGCAAAGCCATCTCCCAAAAAACGGTGAAATCCAAGCCATCCACCGTCAGCCGCCGGGGCTCAAGGCCAGGCTTCGTTCGAACAGCGCCTCGGATCGCTCCAGCAACGACCAAGCGACGCCATGTTCGAGTCTATTGTAAACAGTTTGCTGGAGAAGTATTTGGCCCCATACCTGGACAATATGTCGGCCGTACCTTGGCACATGGTCTAGTTTGTTTAAATAACCCCGTCCATGTTTCAAACAGATAGGCAGATAGGCAGATAGATAGATTAGATTAGATTAGATTAGATTAGATAGATTAGATAAGATAGATACAGTCATGATTCAAAAGAGTCTTTATTTTCAAGCATACTTGGGCGGGCGATATCCAAGTGACAGATATGTTTGGGAGCCGTGGAAACCAACGCTTTGGATGGTTGTTCTTTGGATCCATGCTTTGCCCATCTAAAAAGGTCACCGTGGTTTCAAAATGTTTCAAATATTCTTACCATCAAATGTTTTCAAACATGTTTGGGATAGTGATCCCCAATGACTAATATGTTTCAAGATGCATTGAAACATATTGAAACCACCAGATGGATCAAGTGATGTCGATATTGTCAGTTGCCCCCGCCGAGTCGAACCTACGTTTTCGCCTTGGAAAGATGAGCGCCAAGAATTTGAAGCTGAAAAGCAGTCTCTGTGCATTGCTGGGTTTCGATGAGCTTCAGCTACAGGCAGGGGAAGATGGGGAAGATGAACAACATTGAACAACATATACATATATATATATATATGAGAACGTCAGGTTGCAGTTGCAGTGTCTTTTTTCGGCGCGGAGGTTGGAGAACTGAAAGTGCTGGAGATTGAAGTCCCCTTCTTTGCGCTGCAACCCTGGCCGCAATTCTTGTCATGATTTTTGGCAACAGAACAAAGTTTACAAAAATTGCTCCTCTGCTGAAAACTTAAACAATCCAACATGATCATCCCCGGTTGGGACCATCTAAATTCCGCTGGGCTATAGCCAGCTAAGAATTTAAACCAGGCGAATCTGTCCTTGGAGGTAGTCACAAAGAAATTTAGCACCATTCACCATTATATGGGAAGATAATAAGTTTGAAATTATGTGCTAGCATGCACATGAGAGTGAGCTGGTGGTTGGTGGCCATGGACGCTATAGCCAATGGAAGGTCTTCGACATGATTTTTGGACGGTGCCCGAGGCTCTCAGGTGGCATCACTGTGACCCTGGAAAAGCTCGAGGCCATGGGGCCATGGTCAAGCGGTCAAGCGGTCTGTTGCCCCTCTTGAAACACCTGGGACCTCAGAATTTCCTGCAAACTCCTATGCCATAAGTCTTCAAAACAGCCAAGAATAAGGAAAAGTTTCTCCAAAATTTCTTGGATTTCCATCCCGAATGTACCTTTCCGCCCTTAAAATATGGGGGCCTCTATATGGAGGTTCTCTGAAATGGGGGTACCCTCACATCATCCATTTGATTTTGGGATTTTCCATTCTAAACCAAGCATTTTGATCCATTTTGGGGATCCATTTATGGAAACGCCCATAGTGTCTGTCACCGGCCTCCGGCCACCTTCGCCAGGTGGACGCGGTGATCAACGCCCTGTCGGATGGCAAGAGTGGCGAGCAACGTTTGGAGGAGCTGCGGCAGACGCGGATCGCCTCGGTGGAGCATCAGGCGGGGTCAGCAGCAGATGCAAAAATGGATCGAAACAGGAGATATACCCTCTGGTAAACTAACATAGCTATTGAAAATGGCCATTTATAGTGGATTTTCCCATTAAAAATGGTGATTTTCCATAGCTATGTTAAATTACCAGAGGGTAACTCATTAAAGCAACCAGTCTGGGAAATTGGCATGGGAATACCAATGAATACCATGAATTGCGCAGGCACGACCCATTGATAGATGAATATGTCACTGTTTTACGTATGATTGAACTGTGGATTTTCCAGTCAGCTATGCGGCTATGCAAAGTTAACGGATGGTGGTGGTTGCCCACGGGCGCACGAGGCGCCTAGTAATTTGGTAAGCCTTTCGCAGTACGTCGCTGGTCATGGGCTGGGGTGGGGTAGGGGGCGGTGGGCTACTATACCGCTCTGTTCACCTGCCTGGTAAATGTTAACCCTGGATGAAAGTTCACCCCTGGGCGGTTGTAATTGGGGGATACCATTTTCGTAGCAGATGACATCACTATTCGGGGAGGCCCTCATTAACCAGGGTTGATTGATCCAAGGTTGACATGAATCATCCCCTCCCCCTTTTGCACATCCAAAGATAGACATGATATATATATAATTATATATATACATATATATATATATGTATATGTATATGTATATATATATAAATATAATGGGTAATAATTATAATTGGTGAACTTCTGATAAGATAAATAAATTGTAAACTGAAATATGTCCATTATATATGTTCATTATATTTTGAATGACGATCCAATTAGTCATCAAGAATTTCAAACGGGCAATACCATAGGATATAATGAATATAATGGTGGTGGTGGTGGTGATGATGATGATGGTGATGATGATGATGATGTACAGTAATTATAATTTTAAAGTAGGAATCACTTGGATTCATCATTTACTAAGTAGGCTTATGAACGATGATCCCACTTGAGAAATGATTGATCCTAATGTGAACACGGGGGAATACCATAAAGCTGGGGCTGAACATGGTTTAAGCGTCCTGAAACGGACTTCCAATTTAGCCAATATAGTATTAATATGTATTAAATACCTCTTACATTTGTACATGAATGTATCCAATACATTGCACCACGGTAGTTTTGTTCAGGGCTATTTCAATGGGGGAAAACACCCCCACTGTTTAGATCTGGTTAGACAAGTCTCCTTGCTGCGGGGTCTAGGTTTATGCGGCTGCTCGAGGATCGACAATAAATGGATCCAGCATTGCTTGGATGACAATCCCACTTAAATGATTGTAATCCACCATAATCCACCGGTTAGGAAGTCCTTTAAGCAAAGTCATCCGTAATACACACACATATATATATATATACACATAGTATTTTAAGATTTGAATTACTAAATGATGAAGTGGAGATAGTGGAGGGGATCCAACAGCCACATCTCATGACATTTCTCCAAAGAGATGGTGTAAATTCTATGGAGAGAGAGTGATGAGGTAAATGCTGTGGGCTGAGGGGAAGGGACTTCTTATGGATTACTAGTCTATATAATTGTTCGAACCCCTTGTTTTTCCCTTTTTACTCCGGATTCACTCCCTAGCTTTTTTGGTCTTGTCCACCAGTGTTTGCTGCTTTCTGTTGTTGCCCAGTGATATGATGGCTAATTGTAAAATTTGGCTGATAATGGTTACAGTTAGTTGGGTTTCATACCATCCAATACAATACAACCCCAATTTCCTTTACTAGTTGGAGTTCCAGTTCTTTTTATATATGGATTCTTGTTTACAAAATGCCTAATATTTACATCCCGATTTCTCAAAGTTTCAGATACAATCCATTGCAATCCCAGATTCCAATCTCCCAATTTACATCCCGTTTACATCCATAATTTGTTCCTCTTTTTTTTGTACTTCATCTCCTTGTGAAAAACATTCCGCCTGCGCCAGGCCGCGCAGCAGATCGAGGTTCGGAAACACCAGCGGTTGGTGGAAGCCGCCAAGCAAGAAGGCTCCGGGTAAGCTGGGGGCAGCTGGGGGCCGAGTTGCTGCTTTTCATGTTTTTTTTGCAAGCAAAATAATTTTTGGTGGCCAACAAAGAGAGAGTTAAAATCTTCTCAATCATCAATCCAGAGGAGATTTGAAGGTACATTCAATGAGAGCAAGATAGAATCAGATACCATCGACCTTTCAGAAACACCTCAAATCCCCACCAGAATGAGTTTGGGGCCCTTGGTCACCGGAGGCCGAGATTTAGATGCTGGCATGGTGGCAAAGGTCGCCCGGCATTTCATCTCCAATGTGAAGATTCAGATCAGCAGCTCAGCGGATATTAGATCAATCTGGGCACTTCCCTAAATTGCTGACACAAAGAAATTTTCCCTTGTTTCTTGTCTGAAAAAATCTGGGAGTTCCCAGGCAAACTTTGGAGGGTTCCTTTGGATTCACCGTGCCGTGAGGCAACCTCCAGTGCCGCTTGTCGGATCCGGAGAGCGGCGCGCATGTGGCGGCGGAACTGGGGGAGCTCTATGGACGGGCTCCTACGGAGGAGGTGCCCCTGGGAACAGCTTGTGAAACAATTTTGGGAGTATCGGAAATCTATGGAAATATTATAAATATTGGAAAAATGGGAGGGAAATTCAGGTTTAGCCACATGTTCCGGCTGTTCGGGCTGTTGGTGGACCATGATTCATATTTCCAAGATATGTTTAATGAATAGCGCATGCTGCAACACTGATGTTGAGGACGTCACGCAGCTTTGGAATGAAAGAAATGCTGATTCCAAGCAGCCTCTCCAAATTTCTTGGAATGAGGAACATGGATCAGGTTGAGTCCACGTAGATATTTCTCGTACTGTGACAGTACCCCCCGAAAATAAGTCAACATGATAAAATAATCCTCTCTCCCTATTGCTAAAACGCCCCCCCGCCCCCCAAATGGTAAACACGGTGGTCTATTTTTATTGGGTGTATTTTGTATTAGGGCGCCCCTAATATTCCATTGATAATGAAAATTAAAAAACTCGATTTGAAATTGGGTTGAATCCTTTTTTAAAATCTATATAACATATTGCCAAAAACTGGATTTCGAAGCTTTCCCCTAACATTCCAATGAAAACCTTAGAAATAAAATAATACAGTAAAACTTGGGCGATGGGACCCTAATAAAAAACATCCAGGTGCCAGGTAATCTTTTTTTTATTAATAGGGGGTTTCATCATTTGGTTCTCCTATTGATTCTCAATTACAACAATTAACAATCCAATTGTGCCCAACCAAAAAAAACGGAAGTGCCACACCAATCCTATTTTTTTTTACTTGGGGGAGTTTGAGTAATAGGAAGGGATTAGATCATATGAGATCATTAGGAAAGTCAACGGCCAGGATTTTTCAGGATTTTTCCAAAACATCTGAGAGGTTCTGCATCAAACTGCCAGGAGCGAGAGAAGGCAACCACAACGCAGACAGAAGTGGAAGTGGCCCGAAGCACCTCTTCCTTTCAGGCGGGGCACCCGAGGTATGGAAAATTCATGGGGAAGCCCATTGAGAAATGATCGTGATACATCTGTAGTTAATGGAGTCCAAACCAACAAGCATGACTGTGGGCACTACATTGTAGCTGCTTCATGGGGATTCAACCAGCGCACCCAGTTCGGTGAATCCCAAGAATAACTGTTTGTTGGGGGCTTAAAAAGTCAACCAATGTCAACCACCAACGATATCCAACAATAGCGCATCAACCGTTTGACCATCTACCCCCGGGGAGAACAAAGGGGGGTGTTGTTTTTTTCGTGATTGGAGGAGGAAGCGCACATTGCGAAGGCGAGATGCACCTTTTTTTCTGGGTTTCTCCAGTGTGTCACCAGTCACAAGGATGAACATCCAGTGCGCATGATGTCCATCAGGTTGGGGTTTTGACAGCCAGCCATGCCAGGCCATTGGTTTTAAGAACTTCTGCATCAAAGGCGGCTACCAAGTCTCGCAAGATATCCTGACCCTCCACTTCTTGCAAGTGATTCTACTGCAGGGCCATGGGAATATGGCAGTGGAAATTGATTTTGGTTTGAAAGAAAACAGCGATTCAGTGAGACTCGGCGTGATGGCTGGAATGCGCCAGTTGGGTCATGCACCACTTGGGTCATGTTGAATTTCAACTCTTCCCATAGATCCACAGTATTCCACAGTGTGCTTGGAAAATGAGTTGGAGCTTGGTGACTTGGAACCTTTTATATAACTGTATATACCCTCTGGTAATTTAACATAGCCATGGTATAGATGGCCCATTTATAGATGGTTTACCTGTTAAAAATGGTGATTTTCCATGGCTATGTTAAATTACCAGAGGGTAACTCTTTTGGAGACATTCCAGTTGGTGGTTGTGGATAGCCATGCTTGGTACTACAAGCCCCCCTGGCTGGCTCATTCTTTGTGCACCATTTATATCAAAGTCATATGTCATATGTACATCGGAACTACCCGTCATTTCCACGAATTTTAGTTGCATTTTTTTGCATTTTTTGGGTGTTTTTTCGGATGGTTTGTGAATTGGTGGGCCATGACTTTTTGAAAAGTGGCAACGGCAGCACCCAGGAAATTGTCACCAGACCAGATCACTGCCTTGATCAAGATTTCCAACGCCCTGGGGGAAGAAAGCAACAGACTACAAGCCACTCAGCATTTGATGCTTTCTTCTCCGTGTTTTCTAAAGATTTTCATGTGGCCCCCATTCCGAAATGGACTTGCTGGAGCACACAATTGCTGTCCAATTCTTGTTTCATGAAGGACAGTTTGAGTGTGTGGCCACATATGGCCATCAATCCTGAGATGTCATGATGATACAGCCAAGACTAGCTGTACTATTGCTCCACATTTGCTCCTCTCCATCTCTGCGAGGCACTTCTGGTTCCTCCAGGGGCGGAACAGATGGTGAATCTGACCACCAAAAAAGGCATCAAAAAGGCTGATGATGAGCACCTTCCGTGGCAGGTCTTTTTTGGGTGAAAGTGGATTGGTGTGGGGGGTTCCTAAAATGGGGGCACCCAAAATGGATGCTTTATACTGGAAAATCCGATTAAGATGGATGATTTTGGGGTGACCCCATTTTAGGAAACCCCTGTGTGATTGCTAGAGTCTAGAGGCCCCACAGGAACTATTAGATCATTAGATGTTCATACGATTGCAATATGATACAATAAAAATTAATGATAGTAACAATGATAATAATAATAATAATACACAATATATCATACAATATGTCGCAATATTTTGCAATAATTAAGGGGGTCCTGGATGGTCCCGGCACGAAGGATTTCATGCACAGCAGCTTTCTGCCGGTCACTCTTCCAAAGGAAAATTTTGGAAGGTGTCTTGCATCTTTTGATATATATTTGGGGGAACGAACAGTCAGTCATGCCATATCTGTACGTACACACACACACACTCTCTCTCCCCTGTTTTTGGGGATCACAGTGTGTGCAGTAAATAACAAGTAGATACAAGTAGATACAAATTGGTAAGCCTGCGCAAGAGATCAGTCTAGAGACACATGTCTACAGCGCCTCCGAGCCGAGGTACGTCAGCTTGTGCAGCAGATACTACCGCGATGAGCTCGAGGGGGCGGTGCCCGGCAGGCGTTTGCCGGAATTGACCGCGCCTTTGGCAATTTCTGGGATCAGGTGCGATTTTTTTTGGTTTCAGCAGGAGCCAGAAAAGAACTGAAAAGTCCCCAAAATCCTTGCTCCAATCATCATTTTCCGATGTTTTCCCCATGAATGCTGTTGTAATTAGGCTTTCTTTATAGTTTATAGGGTATAATTATCCCGTGATGATTATCTAGTGGTTGTTGGTTGATGGCATTAGTAGAAACAAATGTGGAATGACCATCCAGCAACAATTGTCAATATCTTTTTGATGGGTTAAAACCAACCAGCTAAAAAAGTGATATCCAATATTCCCAATTCCTGGAGAAGATTTTACAAGATTTCCCAAGTCTGGGACTCTTCCCACTTACGCGCTCAGCCCGTCCAGAAGTTATGATCCTTACGATGTCCTGTCGTGTTCTTGGGATCTTCCCAGCTATTGGGCTTGGGTCATCACCGGAGCGAAGAGCCATGGAGATACCCTGGTAACCCAACATTGGAATAGCTCCCTGTTTCAGCTTCCCCCTGGCGATTTTACATGGCCATGTTGGTTGAACTATGCTTCATCCCAGTGGTATCCCACTGGCGACACTTTGCCACACGCGCCTTGCACGTGTGAGACGTGCTGGGTTGCGTCTCTCCCGAGATGTCTGAAGAGTTCCGCTTGAAAGTCTTGCGCGATGTGGTGCCTCTGAAAATGCAAGCTGAATGGTTCATGCCAGTGCCTGGGATGAAAGGGCCAAGGATACAGAGATATATTCCGGGGGCCATGGATCCATGGATCAAAGATTGTCCAAGACTCAAAGATAATCAAAGATGATCATGTCTGATCAAAGACTATCGAATATGACCAAAAATTAAAGGACCGGACAACCCCACAAGTCAACTTCTTCCAATAATAATGAGCAACAAATGTTGTAGCGGGACGGGGAAGGAAGGAAAGACAAAGGAGGTGGTGGAGGATCGAGAAGTAAAACAAAATGTGTGTGAAAAAGTTGTATGTGAAAGATGGTGTGTAGCAAAGAAAGATGTTGTGTGTGTGTGACAAAGTTGTGTGCCAAAGATGGTGTGTGTGTGTGTGTGAAAGTAAAGTGTGAAAGAGAGTGTGTGACAGGGTTGTGTGTGAAAGATGGTGAGTGACAAAGTAGTGTGTGAAAGATGGTGTGGGAAAAATACGGTATGTGACAAAGTTGTGTATGAAAGATGGTGTGGTGAAAGATGGTGTGTGACAAAGTTGTGTGTGAAAGATGGTGAGGTGAAAGATGGTGTGTGACAAAGTTGTGTGTGAAAGATGGTGTGTCAAAGATGGTGTGTGATAAAGTGGTGTGTCAAAGATGGTGTGCGAAAGATGGTCTGTGACGGTGTGTGAAAGATGGTGTGTCAAAGATGGTGTGAAAGATGGTGTGTGAAAGAGGGTGTGTCAAAGATGGTGTGTGAATGATGGTGTGTGACAAAGGGGTGTGTGAATGATGGTGTGTGACAAAGTGGTGTGAAAGTTGGTCTGTCAAAGGGTCAAACGTGGTGGGTGACAAAGTGGTGTGTAAAAGATGGTGTGTCAAAGATGGTGTGTGACAAAGTTGTGTGTCAAAGATGGTGTGTGAAAGATGGTGTGTGACAAAGTGGTGTGTGAAAGATGGTGTGTGTGTGTGACAAAGTGGTGTGAAAGATGGTGTGTCAAAGATGGTGGGTGAAAGATGGTGTGTGTGTGTGTGTGACAAAGTGGTGTGAAAGATGGTGTGTCAAAGATGGTGGGTGACAAAGTGGTGTGTGACAAAGTTGTGTGTGAAAGATGGTGTGTCAAAGATGGTGGGTGACAAAGTGGTGTGTGACAAAGTTGTGTGTGAAAAAACGTGTGTGATAGATGGTGTGTGACAAAGTGGTGAGTGAGAGATGGTGTGTGAAAGAGGGTGTGGTGTGTGAAAGATGGTGAGTGACAAAGTGGTGTGTGAAAAATGGTGTGTGAAAGAGGGTGTGTGATAGATGGTGTGTGACAAAGTGGTGTGTGAAAGATGGTGTGTGAAAGATGGTGTGTGAAAGATGGTGTGTGAAAGATGGTGTGTGGAAGTGGGTGTGTCAAAGATGGTGTGTGACAGATGGTGTGTGACAAAGCGGTGTGTGAAAGATGGTGTGTGAAAGGGGGTGTGTCAAAGATGGTGTGTGAAAGATGGTGTGACAAAGTGCCACGATTGCCACGCAAAGTGAAGGTCGATGTCACCAAGTGCCACGCCTGCCACGCAAAGTGAAGGTCGATGTCGCCAAGTGTCACGCCTGCCACGCGAAGAGCCGCGGCGACAACGGCGTCAACTGGGAACCAAGTGCGCCACCAGAGCCAGTGCAGTGCCATAAGTGACACGCCTGCCACGCAGAATGCACGTCCATGTCACCAAGTGCCACGCCTGCCACGCAAAGTGACGGTCGATGTCACCAAGTGCCACAGGTGCCATGCAAAGTGAAGGTCGATGTCGCCAAGCGCCACGCCTGCCACGCAAAGTGACGGTCGATGTCCACGGCGTCAACTGGGAACCAAGCGCGCCACCAGAGCCAGACCAGTGCCATAAGTGCCACGCCTGCCTTGCAAAGTGAAGGTCCATGTCGCCAAGTGCCACGCCTGCCATGCAAAGTGACGATCGATGTCATCAAGTGCCACGCCTGCTAGGCAAAGTGAAGGTCGATGTCGCCAAGTGCGATGCCTGCCACGCAAAGTGACGGTCGATGTCGCCAAGTGTCACGCCTGCCACGCGAAGAGCCGCGGCGATAACGGCGTCAACTGGGAACCAAGTGCGCCACCAGAGCCAGTGCAGTGCCATAAGTGCCACGCCTGCCACGCAGAGTGCACGTCCATGTCACCAAGTGCCACGCCTGCCACGCAAAGTGACGGTCGATGGCACCAAGTGCCACAGGTGCCACGCAAAGTGATGGTCGATGTCGCCAAGTGTCACGCCTGCCACGCAAAGAGCCGCGGCGTCCACGGTGTCAACTGGGAACCAAGCGCACCACCAGAGCCAGCCCAGTGCCATATACAAGTGCCACGCTTGCCACGCAGAATGCACGTTCATGTCGCCAAGTGCCACGCCTGCCACGTGAAGAGCCGCGGCGTCAACGGCGTCAACTGGGAACCAAGCACGCCACCAGAGCCAGCCCAGTGCCATAAGTGCCACGCCTGCCCCGCAGAATGCACGTCCATGTTGCCAAGTGCCACGCCTGCCACGCAAAGTGATGGTCGATGTCGCCAAGTGCCACGCCTGCTACGCAAAGAGCCGCGGTGTCCACGGCGTCCACTGGGAACTAAGCGCGCCACCAGAGCCAGCCCAGTGCCATAAGTACCACGCCTGCCTTGCAAAGTGAAGGTCCATGTCGCCAAGTGCCACGCCTGCCACGCAAAGAGCCGCGGCGTCCACGGCGTCAACTGGGAACCAAGCGCGCCACCAGAGCCAGCCCAGTGCCATAAGTGCCACGGCTGCCACGCAAAGTTACGATCGATGTCACCAAGTGCCACGCCTGCCACGCAAAGTGACAGTCGATCAAGTTGTGTGGTGACAAGTTGTGTGTGAGTAAGTTGTGTGTGAGCAAGTTGTGTGGTGACAAATTGTGTGGTGACAAGTTGTGTGTGAATAAGTTGTGTGTGGACAAGGTGTCCGTGGACAAGATGTGTGGTGAGTAAGTTGTGTGTGTGTGGGTAAGTTGTATGGTGACAAGTTGTGTGAGCAAATTGTGTGGTGACAAGTTGTGTGGTGACGAGTTGTGTGGTGACAAGTTTTGTGTGGACAAGTTGTGTGTGAGCAAGTTGTGTGGTGACAAGTTGTGTGGTGACAAGTTGTGTGGTCAAGTTGTGTGTGAGCAGGCGGCGGGCGGAGAGGCGGGCGGAGAGGCGGGAGTGCACAACCAAAAACTCCAAAAACAAGAACCCCACACAAAGATGTGGGGAATTATCGAAGATTACGGGTGTTTTGGAAGAGTGCCCGGTTTCTACCTGTCATGGCGAGGACCCCAAGGGTTTGGTGGCTCCCTGGCATCAACCAAACTGTTTTGGTATCTAGTTGATCTATATATGTTGATCTCCCAAATTGTGAGAAAAGAACGCGCTTCGAAGCTTTATGGACGTCCAACCCAATTTTCTAAAAAAACGCAACCCATCCCATCCCCATGGCCATCTCCCAGGTGATGCAAGATCTGCAGGAGGCTCGAAGGAGAGATTCAAAAAAACACCGGTCGTGGCCCACTAAGATGCTACAAAGCTTCAGCTGCTGGGCCGAGGACGGAGATGTGATGAGGGTGGAGATTGACTGGGGAGCTGACATAGCTGACATAGCTGACATGTTTTAACATCGTGTTTGTTAAGCAGAACAATGTGTGTATTTGTAGTTATGATATATGTATATATATGTATAATATATATATACATGTATATATATATGTGTATTTGAATGTTGTTTGTTTTTGCACATACATAAGTGGTATGTACATATCAAAATACACACACACATATATATATATAATTATATATATTACATATGTATGTAGATACGAAAGTAGATATAGGTTGATAGATAAGACAAGGTAAGATAATGTATAAGGTAAGAATCGAACAGAACAGAATAGATTAGATTAAATATGATAGATAGGTATATTACTTATATAACAGGTTATAAAACTGTATAATGGTACATAATGGTACATCAATTCCACTAAGTGTCCACCTTTTCACCGCTGCCCGGAGGACAGCGGCCAGGGGGATCCGCACAAAATTATGAAGGAACTCCACAATGAAGCGGAGGTGACCGCGGGAGATCAGATGACTGTCTCTAATGATGGGGCGTCATGTCGTCAGGAATCCCATGTTTAATGATGCTTAATGCACATGTAAGCACACATGTGAATTTCCATATAGATATAATACATACATTACATTACATTACACTACACTACATTACGTTACGTTACGTTACATTACATTACATTACATTTACATTACATTTACATTACATTACACTACAGTACATTACGTTACATATATACGGACGTGTATATATATATATATACACATACATACACACATAATATCATACAGATAGAGAGAGATGTGGTGAATATGTGCACATAAGCATAGGCCGTGTTGCCCAATGACACTGTCCGTGTGTGTCGAATGGCAGGGCTTGAAAGATGTCGTGGTGCCCAATAATCTAAGCATGGAATTGCAGATTGGCACCTTGCAGCTGCGGTTGGATGGTGATGACGGGGAAACTTTGGCGCGGACGCGGTGGACGTTTTTCGCGCGTGTTTCTTTTGTGTCAAGTGTGGTTAGTATAAGGTTAGTAGTGGGCATATGTGGGCATTTAAAACTCATGGTTTTTCTGGGGATTCTGGTGGGTTGTTCTTGGGACTTGAAAGATTGATGACGTCATTTCCGGGACATGAATTGGATGGTAACCAGTTTGACCCAATGCCTCCCGACACCCAACATATTTCAACCACAAATTATACACCAGTCACATCTCTCAAACTGGTCACCCATCCGAGGATGCCATTTTGCTCACCACCCTGAAGTCAGTGGGATTGGTCGCAGGGGTGACCCAGGGAGCCACAAGCTTAGCCACTAATCCTGCAGCCACTTGATCTTGACATGTTGTTTTCCCCAATTTGACAGTGCCTTTGGCTGACACCAGGTTGACTATCGCGGAGAGCAGAGTGCTGACTTCAAAATCGATTTTGTCTTGCAGTCCTTCAGTACCCCGTCGCAGCTGTCATGCGATGTCGCCTTGGAGTCCTGTAGTACTTATTGGTCTCATAGGTACAGGTACAATTTTTATTGTATCAATTTGACTGCTCCTGCGCTATGACTGCTCCCGCGCTATCAGGGTAGGTCCTTGTTTTGCCGAAAACTACCTATATATAATATTTTTATATATATAATATTATTTAATTATATATACACATACGTACATACAAGGCATCACAAGCTATGAAGTCACTCACTCCTGTCATGCTAAAACCCTGGCACTCCGGAGAACACGACGATCTGATGGGATCTGATGGGAAGATTGCAAGTCTCAGCCTCCTTGAGGCATCACCCACCATGCTGCTGACATGTTGCGCTTTGGCACAGCCAAAGACAAGCCGGCGTTCAAGGTGACCGTGGACAACCGATCCTTGGGTGCATAAAAACAGCTTATTCCGTGGTCCCAGGTAATCCCTGGTAGTGGTCTTATGGAAGTGTCCTCAAAGCTATGGAGGTAGCTATCTGCACTACCTATATAACCTAGTGGGAAAGAATCCCATCAAGGTCCAGAGCATGGCGTGAACGACCCGCTGAGGACTTGAAGAAACCCGGAACGTGGTGGCTCTGGATGTAGCCATGCAGCCGCTAGAGTGGCTCGGCTAGATCTGCCATTTATCGTCAGGTGATATTTTTTATTTTTTGCCGGGGTTTCAGGCTAGTTACATCCACAATCATTCATATCTGAGAAATATTTGGTCCCAAGAGAATTGTCCCATGAACAATGGCTTGTTTTGGGAAGATCCCTGAAATCATCAATGGAATATTTCCAAAAGCATTCTCAACTTGAGGCTTTTTTTCGGCAATTTTCCGACTTCTTGCCGAATTGGTTGACGTAGTCCGGAAAATCTTCAAGGTTTATCCGTTGTCTTTGCAAATTTCTATGTTTCATTCTTTCTACATCTTTTTTGGCATGATTGATGGAGCCTAAGTTTCCTTCATCTGTTTTGTGACGCGGAGACGGTTCTCGGGAGCCTTTTTCCTCGACCTCGAACTTGAGCGCAATTCAATTGGATCAAGCATGGTTATACCCAATGATCCCAATGTAATAACATCATAATAACATCAACAAGTGGGTATCTAACCATATCTAACCCCTAGAATCATGGCAGATCCATGGTTTGTTTTTTCCAGTGGAACCTGGACTTCGAGTTCGTCGAGCTAGGCTTTTCTTCGACGATTCCATCCTCCGGGAGCTTCGAAAGCTGCAAAGTGAAGTGACCGCCACGGCCACCCCCAGCCCCGCGAGAGAGGCGCAGCTGCCGGTGCTACGAGAGGTGGGGGCCTGGATGGGGGGGATCCTAGCGATAATGGGAGGTATATGGTGGTATAAACAGTGTAAACCTACAAAAACCAATGGTAGATGTTTATCTATTAGGTTTCCCACACTATAGACATCTAGTATCATCATCTAGTCCACTGAAATCATTGTCTGTATACTTGGATCTTGGATTGTTGAAACTTAGAACTTTGGATCGTAAGATTGGATCTTGAACCGTCTTGAAACGTAAAGCTTCTATTTTTGTTCTTAGATTGCCATTTCTTAGAGATAGACATCATTCATTGGGATAATCTGTTGGCGGAATGGAGGTGCCATGCTTTCAAACAGACCCGAATATGACGAAACATGCGAGTTTTTTTCTCCTGAAAATTGGGAAGCCATGTTATGCAAGATATGCAAGGGAGTTTCGTCAAACAGGCTGGCACCGGCAGGATTTCTGAATCTAACCCCATCGCATCGCCCCGGTGAGGATAGCCTGAAGTCGCAGCAGAAAAAGAAAGAAAAGGCAGAGGAGAGCTGTTTTTTGATGTTCTTTGAACTTGTTTCCTGGGTCAACCTTGGGTACTTTAACATGTAATATTTTAATCTTGAGCTACGTATAAAAAATGACGGAGTTTGAAGTTATGAAATGATAATAGAATAATGCATTCAAATATATATATATATATTTATACATACTTTACAAACCAAGCCAGCTAAAGAAGATTAAAGAAGTATTTCTTCAGGGTATCTAAGATTAGCCATGTTCTTGGGATTAGAATCTCCATGTTTGGCCACGAAATCCAAATCTTTGCTGATTTACCCCCCAACCTGTGATTCTAAGTTTGTGAGGTTGGAGGTGCTAGCCCATTCCCTTAAATGTTCAGTTCACCAAGTGGAGAATGCCATGGACGATTGTTATGCTGGCTTACCCTCTAGTAAACCAACATACAAAAGTCCACTATGAGAGTAGATTCTGAGTAGATCATTTCCGAACCGGAAAACAACCATGGATTTCCATCGCAGAAAATGTGTGTTGGCTGGAGCATATAGCGTAGAGGACGAGGAGGTTCTTCAAAGCTACTACCAGATGGGCAAGGTTCACTGAGTTGGGCTTATTGGGGGGATGTATCAGATTTTCTGCATGGGAGTTGCAAAGTTGATGAGCATGGACCAGCATGGATCATTTTTCGGGTTTCATGGGAATTCGCTATATTCGCATATTTTCGCTATGAATTTTGGGAGCCAACAGTTTCGACCCCCCGCAAAAATATAATTCTCCCCGAATCACTGTTGATTGATGTTGATGGATGTTGATTGTGAACATCCAGAAGCATTGAACCATTTTGATGCCCAAAGATGATTCACCGTGATCACTGTTTGGTGGGGTGAGGTGTCCAATAGCCACTTGGATGTGTTTCCTATTTCCAAACAAGATAATTAATGACAAATAGTAATTAGTTGGGACTTGATCCAGCTATTTGCTCTTCACGATTGTTATCGTACCCATGTTGTGGGTTATGAGTTGTCATTTTGGTTGGTCACTCGGTGACAGCCAACCATTGTAATCTAAAATCCCGATGCAGTGGATTATGGTTCCCTATGTCCATACACGTCAATAACTATAGTTCATCATTTTCTTAGCAAAAACTGTTTTGGTTTGGTTACCAGATAGTGCCCGGCCCGTGCTGGGGCGGAAGTTTCGAACAAATAAAAGTAGGTATAAGAAATCAATGGCCTATAGGAATGTTTTTGAGATGTAGAAGTTCTAAGAAATGAAGTGTTGAAGTTGTGAGGTGCATCAACGTGTGAGCCAATGACTCTTGAGATGACAATGAAATGACATGAAAGAATCCACGCGCAGCTCACTGCATGAATCAATGAAGCAGTGAAGCACTCTACCAATGAATCATGCATGAATTAACAATGAATCAAGGAATCGATGGTTGAACGACGCAGTGAGCCAATGAACCGATGAATCAATGAATCAGTGAGTCAATGAACCAGTGAACCAGTGAGCCAACGAATCAATGAACCAATGGCTGATAGAGTCAGTGAGCCAAAGAATCAATGAATCAGGGAACCAATGAATCAGTGAGTCACTGAATGAAGGAATCAACGAATCAATGATTCAACGGTTCAGTGAACCAATGACTCGATGAATCAGTGAACTAATGAATCGATGAGTCGATGAGTCAATGACTCGACGTGACTCGACGATTCAATGAATCAGTGAACCAATCAATGAGTCAATCAATGAATCAATCAACCAATCAGTGAATCAATCAATCAATCAATCAACCAATCAATAAATCAATCAATCAACCAATCAACAAAATCAACAAAATCAGCAAATCAATGAACCAGTGAATCACTTACTCAATGAATCATTGATTCAACAATTCAATGAATCAATGACCCAGCGAATCAATGAATCATTGAATCAACGAATCAAGGAATCAATGAATTTAGCCAACCTCATCCCCCAAAAGTGCTCTGAGCTCCTCAGTTTTAAGCGATTTTTATGTGAAATCGAGCTCTCGCTACAGTCGCATGCACATTTTACCAGCTTCAGCTTCCAAAAGTTCTCGGATCCCTTCAGTTTTGTTTGGGAGGTTTTGAAGTGCAAGCAAATTCTTTTGAAATCAAGCTCTCGCTGCAGTCTCGTGCGTCTCGTGCACTTTTTGTCGACAACTTCCCAGATCGAGGCCTGCAACCGCGGAAACAGAGACACCCCGTCGGCGATCCCAGGAGCCACATTACCCGAAAAAAGCAAAGGGTTTCGTGCCCGAGACTGTCTTCACCCGTGAATTCGCACGCTTCCGAACAGTTACACTTCCCAGCTCTTTGATGATGGGTGGTTGATATGATGACGTGGTTGACATGATGATGTGGTTGACATGATGGTGTGAATGCTAACCATGACCGTCGTCAGTTTTCTAACTAAATCCCTTTGATAAGTTACATTTCTGTCCATTCTTATTCGATCTTATAACATCTTATAATTATATGTCGTCAGGATTATAATGAGCATCATCTACCTAATCATACGCCATATCTTTGTAGCTTACGAATTGCCACACCAATTTTGTTTGGTTCGACCACCCGGCCACCCATCAGGCGTGGATGGAGACGAGTTCGGGCCAGGAGATGCTGCAGGAGGCGAAGAAACGCACCCCCGACGAGTTGGAAATTCACGTGGAGCTCCAAGCACCACGGGTCTACTTCCCTGTGCGGGGCAAGGTGGGGAAAAAAGGTGGCTGAGAACTAGGATGGAATCATGAGCAAAGTGACTATAGTGCCGAGATAAGATCAGTATTCTGGGGACAGGGACGCCACCAGGGCCCCATTTTTACGGTGTTTGGTGATGTTTTTTGATAATTTCTGACTGTTTCTACTCATATCAAAGCTTTTTGTTCTTGATGTTTTCTATGTTTCCTTTGTTTTTTTACTTTGTTTCTGTTGCATTGTGATTTGTTGATTTGTTTCGTCAATATCATTCCACCATATTGTGGTCCCTTTCTGATGAAACAGTAGCAATCTCATTACAAGAAAACAAAACCCTGGATGATGATAGCAGTTGCACTATATTGTACTATATACCAATGACCCATGGAACCCCGACCAGACAGTTGAATGGATGATACGGACTAAAAAAAGAGCATTGCGCGAGTAGAGTAGTCGGTTCTAAGTGAGTTTTGGTGCGTTTAGCGAGGGGACTATGACTTTAACATACAGATGGCACTGAATCATTGAGTGGCTGGGACACTTGCCAGGAAACTGAGTCTTGGAGTGCCATATGCTGAATTTCCAACAACTGATCCAGTTTCCCTGCAGTGTTTTCATCTTTTTCTCATCTTCTACTTCCATATCTTCCATGATCCAAAACAACTCAATCTCCATAGCCTGACCTGGCCTCAAGCCATCCCATGATACCAGGCTGCCGTGCACATATCCTTGGGCGTGTTGGAGGTGGAGAGCCACAACCTGACGCCTGACGCAGGGGAACTCGTCGTGAAGCTCCAGCCAGCAGCCCGTGAGCCGGTGCTGGCAGTGGTGACGCTGCAGGGGGTGAAGCATCCCATGATCTCGTGCCCTGGCGATAGGATGCCCGAGGTGGCTTGAGCTGGCTAGAGATGGAGTAGATAGAGATGTTTGATACGTGGATGGATAAAGAACTGTATAATTATTATTATGTAATCATATATATATATATATATTATGTGTGTGTGCTATGGTCTGAAGGCGATGGATGGAGAAAGAGAGAGAGAGAGAGAGAGAGAGGGAGGGAGAGAGAGAGAGAGAGGGGGAGAGAGAGAGATAGAGCTAGATATATTTGTTATTTAGTTATATATTTATTCATATGTAAATTTATGTATTTGTGTGTGGGGTGTGCTAGCATGTGCAATGTTAAGCATATTCTGGCACGTTGGCAAGTCAAGATTTGCCGCCATGTTGTTCTTTGTGTCTTATTTGTTTGATGAAATCAAGAGATTCTTGATGCCCTGGCAACATTTCCTGTGATTTCTGGTGGGTCCGCTATAGTTTTGTGTGATGGGATATTTGTTGGTCGATGGGGGCAAAATATCTCAAGTTGATTAATCAGAATAAATCACTATAAATCATCTTTCATCTTTTTCTTTGTTTTCCAGGTTCCAATCCTCCAAAAAGCCGGCCGTGGTCTTGCGGCCGAGGATGCGGCCGCTGATCACCACAATGACCTTCAACGACGCCTGCGCGCGGGTCATTGTGCAGCTGGAGTCGATGGAGGTTGAAGCCTCACCCGTGCCGCGGTAGAAGACTATGGTAGAGTTGCCCACCAAGACCTATGGTCTGTTTTAGATTTTATGTACTGTATAGTTAATTATAATTAATTATATAACTATATATGCATAGATATCCATGATTTAGGTTGATATAGATATATAACAACAAGTGGCAACTGGGATACATACAATGGGATGGTAATTAGAATAATGATCCTAAGAAGGAAAATCATGATAACCCATTGGATTTGAGGGAAGATAGTGGAAATCCAAGAACTTAACCCTTTGATAAGTTGATTTTATGATGTTTTCACGGGATTTGATGGCGATGAATAAACATGAACAATGGATACTGGGAGAGCAGTAGGTTCTCCATATATATTGGATATGACTGGTCTTTTTTTTTATGGGATATGATGATGGGTACGCTAGAGTTTTGGGATATATACGCAGCAATCCTGGAATTTTTAACATGGCAACATAAAAGTTAATCCAATACTGGATACAACTGGGATAGTTGTATGGCAGATTATAACAGGATATACTGGTATATATAACCAAGGAACACAATAACAATAGATTCTCCATGGTAGATTGTGGGATAATCAACATGAGCCAACAAACATGGGATTTTGACGTGGCTAAATATCCTTCAGTTAAGCCATTAAATGGATTTACATGGCAACAATAGATACTGGGATCATGGTAGATTCCCCAGAATGGGATAAAATGTCACATTTTTTTGGTATAGGATGTATACATACGGATATAAAACCAACAATGATGGGGATTGTTTGCCAAGGCAAAACAAACATCATTACAATCTGACAATCAAAAATGGCAATGGGCAGTCCACAATTTATAGATGTTCTTCCCATTTAAACTTCCATTTACAAGGGATGTTCAATTGCAATGTTTGATTGCCGGAGGGGGTGGTCCATTTTTGGTACTGAACTATACAAAAATTATCGATTAAACCATATGTATTTTGCGGGGTTGTTGTACGTAATATTGTTGAGCCATCGGCATCACCAACACTTGGGATCACCATTGCGTTTTCTGATGGTGGGGTCCAGGGCATAGGTTTCATGCGCATTTTGCAGGGATTTTGGTCCAGGACCATGGGTCCACAACATTGATGTCATGAATACCTTCTGGAAATGCTTGTTGGGCTTAGCAGTTCTCTCTGAACATCATTCGCTTGATTTTTAGGATGAGATGAAGTGCAAAAGTCATAGTTGCCCAGGGCGGCATATCCTGGAATTTCAGAACATATATGAACATCATTGAACATCCATCAAAATGAAGATAAATTCTCCGTTGGGACGTGAGTGACTCACACTTTTTGGCGTGGTTTCGAGCTAGAAACTGCTGCCCGTAAGTTAGCTAAGTAGGTTTAAAGACTCAACATTTTATAACATATTTTTTAACTGTAGAAGGAAACTATGACTTTGTTAGTTTAACATATCGTTCATGCATCATGTATCATGATTATGACTCATAACTATATTGTTTGTTTTATACTATAGTTATATAAGCCCATGGGATTGCATAGGACACATGATTAAATCATTTTATTCACTATATATATATATATATCAAAAATATATGGGCTGTTGGTGGGGTTACAATGCCAACATAGCCGGGAGCATCAGGACTTGATCCAAATCTTGGCCACGGTCCCTGCAGTTCTCCAAGATGCCATGGCGCTGGAGGCGGCGAACCTGCGGCGCCGCGGTTGCAACATCCGCGGGGTTCCAACAACAGGGGGGATGTCTAAGAAATGACCACCAAGTACATTAAGCGTGGCAATTTTTATAGAAAACACCAAAAGGATAATGATTGAAAATGAATCTTCACGGACTCTAATTGGTAGATCTACTTTTTAAAAAAAATCTTTTTGGGAATGGCTATAGTAGGAACATGATGAGAGAGCATGGGATTTTTCTTGAGCTGAATGGGGGTTTCATGGGGATATAACTAGCCAACTTGATGTTGCATTTGATTGTTGATTTTACCAGAGAAGGGGGTTTAGCCCAATCAATGGCAAAAAATATGAGAAAAATGCGGTTTAAAATCATGGGATCCTATTTAGAGACAGAAGCAGCCCGAAATTTCAGGATGCTGATGTACCCACAAGTCAAGGTTCAGAAAACTCCTTGGATGCCCGCAAGAATTGACCGTGGACCCATGCTGAGGGACAAAAAGACGGAGGAGGAACAAGCGGAGGAAATGGCCGAGGAGGTCAAGCGCGAAGAACAGAAGGTGGCCAAGGTGCCACGTGTTCTGCCCGGGGAGCATGGCTCAAGATTGTGCACCAAAATGGATAGTAGTATGGTTAGTTTAAATCCCATCAAGGTAAGGGAGATAGAAAAAAGTAAGCAGAGCTGTGCACATTCATGCTGCCAGAGGTCACTAACACCTATTCAAGCCCAGTTTCTCCCATCTGCATGCAGCCCTGTTGCCAGCCTGAGCTATCCCATTGAACTCCATCAAAATTTATTCAGTCACCATACATGGGTGTTTCATTAGCCACAAACCATATCCACATTGTATAATGTGGTACATAAGCCCAAGATAAACAATCCCCAATTGGGTTCATCAAACTGGGCATACCTCAATCCGGGATTGTGTAAAGTGACCCCCAGTCATGGTTGGTCCCATAGCAGAATGATGGTCCAGTATGCTGAGCCATACTAAGTAGCCTCGTGACCAGTATGGAAAACTGCCATCATCATCCGTGATCAATAATGGTTATTCTCAACTATATCAGCCGATTTTCTGGCAATTGCCCATCGACAATGGAGACTTGCCACTGCAGATTTTACAGTAAAACTGAGGAAACACACGAGTCTCACGCTTCATTCATTGGCGAACGCCGTTTGCCTCCTTTTGCCATCGGCTGCCGGAGGTAGCAGCAGCAGTAGCAGAGGAAAAACCAACGCGTATTCTCCAAGCAATCCTGGATATCCAGTGGCTCAGATTCGCTTGGGAATGGGACTGAATGAGCTATATACTTGCTGTCTCCAAAGCTATGGGGTATAGCATTGGGGAATGACAACGATTGAGTGGTTCCCAACAACATCTTCAATTTACAGCGTTTGGGTTGTTGGGTCTGAACATTCACCAGCAATGCTAGAATTTGTGGTTTTTGTAGGTCTAATTTGGCCCACTCACAACTCTAAGCCCCCCCCAGAAAGATGCCGAAGAGTCAAATCCAATGATAAACGGTAAGATGATGTAAGACACACCTTTTCTGGTACTCCGTTTCTACAGTGCCCAGGAACATTGGCATCATGCTGAACAGCGACATCGACCGCAGCGCGCCGGTGCTTCGACTCTTTGTGGCCTTAAGGTCTGTAGAGGTCTGTCAGCAAGGCAGCAGCATCAGCATGCCACTGGAGACCATGGCGCTGTCAGAAGGCCTGGAAACACGGCAGAGCCCAGGTTGCCGTTTTTTTTTTGTCACATTGTTGTTGTTGTTGTTGTTGTTGTTTTTGATTTCGCCCGTAGAATAATTGGGATTTGGCTGAACTGCGTGTAAGAAAATTGGGGCTGCCGATGTTCACATGACATTGTTTTGAATGGAGCAAGTGATGATTGATACTATTCATTAGGGTATCGGGTGCCCTATTTTCATACAAAGCCCTGTGGATTGAAATGGCCACTGGTGCCCTACTGTACCATGGGGGTACGGCAGGTGCACCTTGTAAGCAGATGATGCGGCTGAGAGCAGATGGCTTCAACTTGGAGGTTGGTGGTGAGGGTATTTTTTGAAGGCTAACTGCCACAGGATGATTCCGGAACTAGCGAGCCATCAACATATTTCAACAACCCCAGCGAGCCAACGGATGAATGAATGAATGAACGGCTGGAACACCCAAAAAGTTCGTTTTGAAACGCGGAACATCATGGACCCCTTGAGTCCAGGTTTCAGAGTTTTGTCTGTGATAATCCGAATGACCATGGCCACTTTTTGCCGTGCACAGTCATGCAACGACATCATCATAAATGCTGGTCAGTAAGGAGAGCCACCCCAAATTGCCCGACATTTCGCGCTGGTGAATGATGACACAGCCAGATGACCTATCATCATGACCCCGGTGACCACCACTTTGATGTGGCAGGTGGGTCGTTTTGAACCACTGCTGGAGCCCTTTGCGCTGTCGTGCCAGTTGCACAAAGACGATGCTGCAGGTGAAGCAGCGGAAGTCTGACATGGCTTTGTCCACAACTAGGGGGGACATACCTACCATCAGGTGCCAGTAATCTGA
Organism: Cladocopium goreaui; assembly: GCA_947184155.2. Lineage (NCBI taxonomy): Eukaryota > Dinophyceae > Suessiales > Symbiodiniaceae > Cladocopium > Cladocopium goreaui. The sequence continues at coordinate 166,827 of CAMXCT020001324.1, forward strand.
CCATCCAAGGAGGTTGGGAGGAAAGACTTTTCCAAGAGCGGGCACATTTTTCTTGTGAGGAGGAGGGTGTGTTCAGCAAAACAACCTATTGTCTTACAGCCTGACAAGAGAGGAAACCCTTATTATAGTTTTTTTTCCCCTAAGGGCTCTTGAAGTATTTATTTTTGCTTTATGTATTGCCACTATACCAAGTATCATTGTTGTCAATTCAATCCGGACTCCAATTTCTCCCCTTCTTTGGGATTTTCCTGTAATCCCTTCTCCCAAATAGAGACGCTTTCAAACAGAACCTTCAAACAGAACACCGGGATGTATTCTATTTATTAATGCATGCGGGTCCCCAAAATTAGTGGTATTTCATGGCATGTCCTATTAGAACATCATAAATCAATGAAACTTCAACTAAAACACAATTTTAATCCATTTTATCATTAAAAAATGCTACTAAACCTGAAGACACACAGAACTCCCATGAAGACACAACTTTTTCAGGCAGCAGGAGTGCCACCGCATATTTTATGAACCGCTTACTCCAGGCATCGACGTTCACATCTTCGGGCGAAAACCGCTGCTGCTGAATTTGAACCCCTTCACCTTGCGTAGACTCCAGTGGTACAGCACCAGTGCCGGAGTCGCAGATGGTGGGTCCTGACCCAAGGGGTGGAGATGAAGGAGATTGCATGGGAAGATTGGGAGTATCAATGGAGTTTTCCTAAATTCGGGGTATCCCCAAATCATCCAAGTCATTGGGACCTTGTTAGTATTGAAACCTATGGTTTTGGGGATCCCCCATTTTAAGAAAACCCCAAGTGGGAACACAAATAGGGATCTGGTGAGATTTCATGAGAGATAGTGTGATGTGATTATACTATATAATTACCGAATAGTGCCTGGCATGCGCCGGGGCGAAAGTTTCGAAACTAGGAGATGACTATAAGAAATCAATGGCCCACGGAAACGTTTTTGAGATGCAGAGGCCATGAGCAGTTGAAGTTGTGAGGTGCATCAACGAACGGGACGTGTTGTTGAGATGTCAATGCTGAAAGGACACGAAAGAATCCGTGTGAATGAACCAATGAACCAATGAGTCGATGAACCAATGAACCAATGAATCAGTGAAACATAATGAATCAATGAAACAACAAATCAATGACTCAATGAATCAACCAACCAGTGAACCAATGAATCCAGTAATCAGTGAATCAATGCATGAGTGAAATTGTAAGTAGATGAAGCAACGAATCAGCAATGATTCAGTGAATCAATGAGGCAACAAACCGATGAATCCATGAAACAATGATTCAGTGAATCAATGAAGCAATGAACCGATGAATCCATGAAACAATGACTCAGTGAACCAATGACTCAGTGAATCAATGAATCAATGCATGAGAGTGAGTCGATGAATCAATGAATCAGTGAACCAATGAATCAATGAATCAATGATTCAGTGAATCAATGAACCAATGAACCCATTAGCCAATGGATCAGTGAATCCATGAATCCATGAACCAATGAATCAAGTAACCATAAATAACAGGCTCACGAGGGAACCGGGTAGATGCAGTAAATCCCACCGCGAACATTTTTGAATTGTGAAAGATCCATAGCTCTGGGAGCAATGGCAGACGAGATGAGGAGTCGCTCACCAAGAACAGGCTATGAGGCAGAACAAACCCCGCCAAACGGTGAGCAAGACCAAATTCGCAAAGACCTCCTAGCATTACAAGCCTTAGTCCACACACAAGGAGGCAGGCTCAACACTATTGACCAAAGGTCAGCACATACAAAGGACCAAGTGCAAAAGCAACAGCAACTCGAAGCATCCAAGCAGGCCATTGTCTCCAGCTGGCCAGACTCAGCCGGACCAGCAGACCGCACACAAGCTGTTGAACAGCTGGTCAATCGCCATGACAACCTCAAGGGAAAATACGCAAGCACCCCCACCCTTCGCACAAAACAAGGATGGTCCCAATTCAGCATAGTGGAATTCTTCACAAAAGAGGCCAGAAACGAATTTGTGGAGCTTGTGAGAAAGGATGCCCTGATTTGCCATGGACAAATCGCAGTGGGTAGAGCCCAGATCCCCAAATACCAGCGCGAAGCCGACCAACCCCCCCGCTGTGCAATAGCAGTCTTCTCACAACTCACAGGCAAGCAGCAACGCTACAAGCCAACCTGGGAAATGAGCTCAGTATGGCACAACAACGAATGGATCCTCAGCATGCAAACAGCAGAACATGACAAAACCCAAATCACCATCTATGTTGCTGAAGCCCTGAAAGATCAATTCACAGAGAAATACACATCCGAATGGCAGCAGTGGGGCGGACAAAAGGGAACCACACGCAGAGCAGACGGCTACAAGCCACAGGACTTTTTCAACATTCACATCGAGACACTCACCCAGCAGACAGCAGCAGCCCTTGACACACAGTACGCCACACTGCAGCATCAGCGGAAGCAACCCCACACCAAAGATGAGGACGATGAGATGGACGGAGGACTTCCTGACCTGAGAGGGCAGCGCAAAGGTGAGGGCAAGCATGCGGCGCAAAGGCGCCAGTAGGACGCAGCTAACCACCACCCCATACAGCATCAGTTTCAGCCACACCAACTCTTAACGACCATTTCTGATTGGGATAACAAATCTCGCCGCCCAGTAGGCGAGCCGGGCGAACCGCGGGGCGCTGACCCTATGACCATTTCTACCGACCATTTCTTGACAGCACACAGTAATGACACAACATACCACATCCCCAAAAGGCCCCAGCGGCAACAGAGAGAGCAAAACCGGTCCAGCAAAAAACGAGGTTTCAGGTCCGAAGCCGCCCGTTTACAACGACAATGCAACCGACAACAAAAACGCAACGAACAAAGACGCATCTATCGGTGGTGTAAATCTAACATGCTATGCGTAGCAGAGGACCATGGGGGAGGTGGGTTGGGCGCCCGCATCCCAGGTCTAACACGCAAGACTGAAACCTTCATGCCCTTGAAAGACGCGCGTCTAGCTTCACACACGCGCCTCTATGAGGAGCACCGCAACCTCAACAAAGCCAGTGGAACGCAAGTATCTTTAGCATATGGTTTTAAACTCAAAATCGTCACCTTCAACGTCCGCTCCCTTTTGAAAGCAACTATGCACAGACAAATTATTGATCATATGCGCAGGCACGACATTCACATATTGTGTATGCAAGAGACGAGATCTAAGAACACAACCCAGTATGTAGTTGACAATTTTACCTTCCTGACTGTCAGCACTGTGAATACCAATCAACCAGAGTATGCAGGAGTAGGCTTCGTATTGTCCCCAATGGCCCGGAATGCCCTTTTGCGCACTTCTTTCATTAACAGCCGAATTGCTTGCATCTCAGTGCTTATACGAGGAGGAGAATTAAATATCCTAAATACATATGTACCACAGAATGCCCGACCAGAGGATGAACGTCGAGACCATTTTGAAAAATTACAACAGGCTATTTCCCAAATTGCTCGCAAAGGACCTTTTGTTGTGTTAGGGGACTTCAACTCACGACTTCAAGGCAGACTGCATGGCGAAGAGGATGTTTTGGGACCACACATGTTTGGGAAAGGGTGGACAGCTGTGGGGGAAGAGACCGACAATAGGTTCCTACTTTTGGATTTTTGTCGTGCAAATGATCTAATCGTGGCCAACACATGGTTCCAACAACCAGCAGCCAAACAGGTAACCTTCAAAGAACCGAGTACGCATTTTTTGCCTCCAGATAATACCGATTGGGATCCCGCTAACTTTGCGCAACTGGACTTTTGCCTTTTACCTCAGCGTTGGCGTAACTCCTGCAAGAATATTTACACCCAGCCAAGAGCAAATTTGGATTCCGACCATTTTCCCGTTGTTCTGTGCTTGCAAGTTAAACTCGGAGCTAAACCAAAGGCGGCACATCGCCCACGTTGGGACTTCCAACAGGCAACGGCAGCCCAAATAGATGCAATGAACGACACAATCACTACAATGCTCGAATCGGAGATACCTTACCAGGACCCTACCGCTCGATGGGGCACCCTAAGTACATTGTATGCCCAAGCCATCGACACCCACATACCAAAACAAACCCTTCAACCTAAACAACCATGGATCACACAAACTACATTGAATCTCCTGGAGAGAAGGGGGCAGCTCCGCCAACAAGGCGACCTAGCGCAAGTAGCTGAACTCAACAAGACAATCAGAAAGGCAGCAAAACTTGACAAACGCAAATGGCTAGAAGAGCGGCTTAGCACAGATGACTGGAGACCCATCACCAATCTGAAGAAGCCGTTCCCGCACAAGGCGTTCACACTAATTAACGGACACTACCGGGCCGGGACCGCCCAGGAGCAACGCGGAAATTTTCGCTACTCATCTAGCCACCAAACAATGGCAGGAAGCAGGGCAACCGCAAGGACTAGACACCACACCTATTTATCAGAATCCTCCGACCATTTCTGAAGCGACCATTTCTATCGAAGAATTAAAATTGGCAGTGAAACAATCAAAAGCAGCCAAACGAGCTGGTAAAGACAATATCCCAAACGATTTCTGGAAACGACTAGAGGGACGGGGCTTGGACGCGTTGGTTTCATTGTTTCAATTGTGTTGGGACTCCCAAACTAGTCCACAACAATGGAAACTTGCCCAAGTAGTAGGTATTTTTAAGAAGGGTTCTGCAACCGACCCGGCCAACTACCGACCTATAAGTTTGCTCCAAACGTGTTATAAACTGTACGCTCGCATTATCGCTAACAGATTGGCAGCAGGGCTAGATGACCGGATTAGGGAGCTGCAATTTGGATTTAGGAAGGGACGGAGTACATCTGAAGCAATATACCTAGTCAGACGGCTACAAGACCTAGTTGACGCCAAGAAATATCAAGTACTTTACCTTATGTTCCTTGATTGGAGCAAAGCATTCGACAAGATTAGGCCACCCGCACTGCATCTTGCGTTGCAGCGACTCGGAGTGCCCAATCACATGTGCGCAGTGGTGAAAGAGTTAGTTAGCAACCCTCTTTTTGAAGTAATTCTGGATGACCAAATCTCTAGCTGCAAGGAGCAGAAGAGCGGCATCCGCCAAGGATGCACATTAAGTCCGCTGCTATTCATTCTCCTTCAAACGGTGTTGTTCTACGATGTCCAAACTAAGTACCTTGCCAAGCACCCCTTGTCAGTTACCCCTCAAATCCCATTCTTCGACATAGAGTTTGCTGATGATACAGTCTTAATCGCAAGGACAAGGGAACACATGCAGGACCTCTTGTGGTACGTGCAGGATGAAGCTTCCAAATACAATTTACATCTGAACATGGATAAAACTAAACTATAGTTCTATACAACAGTGACGCTTCCATTGCCTTTCGAGATGGCAGCTTAGTTCAGCAAGTATCCTCGATTGTATATTTAGGGGGGCTTATTGACCAAACTGGTAAACCTGGTCCAGAAGTTCGGCGACGGATAGGTGAAGCTAGGCAGGTATTCCAGAAATTAAAGCGTGTTTGGAGACATGCAGGGCTATCGGTTCGTAAAAAGCTTCGCATCTACAAGGCATGCGTTGTGTCCAAACTCATTTATAACCTCTCCACACTATGGCTCACCGACTCCCAGCTAAATCATGTTGATTCCTTCCACTTTAGATGTTTACGAGCTATT